>CAJPEX010000231.1:1040-137465 GCA_905338405.1 Notodromas monacha | reverse complement strand
AAATCGATGACGACGTTCGGAAAGACGATTTGGGACAAATTTGATTCACACCACGCTAGGGTCTTCATGACTCTGATTTTCCCCTAACTCGATTACTACAGCTAGATCGATGAATGCATAGAATGCATGGATGACTGATTCATTTTCATCAAATACATTTATCAGTCGGTCTTGGTGTCTGAAATTGTGCTCCGCGGAGCTGTGTAAGAGCCCGTTGAATTTGAAATAGGGGCACCGTGGCCGCTATTCAGAAAAGAAAACGAGGTTGAAAACATATTCTAAGATGCGCTTTATGGAAGATAGACAAAGATTACAATACATTACTTGACAATGTGGCTCTGAAATGTCGACGAACTGACAGACGTGGTGTAATCCTCAACATGCAGCGAATAATATTGTAGAAAAAATGTTTGTTTTAAATTAAAGAACTGGGCTAAATTACACTTATTTCAGAAGACCGCGAAATTCGATAAAGCAGAGAAATCTTGGTCAAGATGATCCACTCTCTGGCGCAAATGCAAAAAAAAAACACTCACTCTTCACATAGAATGAACTGAGTTCTTTTTTCAATAATTGAGCATTTATCAAGTGAACTTTAGTAATCTCGTATCATTTTACTGTATGCTCTGTCACTGTGCTGTATTTATGTTACAGGAATTCACTACAAAGGTTAGAAATACAGTATTTAGACTAAAATAAAATTGTTCGCTGAGGTCATAATTTCCTGCCATTGACAAATCAAGATTTGAAGACGGTGAAAAGTCTTGAAATGTATCTTGAATTTCAACTTCGAGGGATAACACCCAGAAAGCTGAAAGAGGATAGACTCAAATAAAATAAAAATTACGCTTGAATTTAGCATTTGAAATGCAACATACAAATGCTGTTAAGGTGTTGCATGCGTGCAATTTTACCACAAATTCTTCAATCAATTTTTGCCTTATATAAGAGCAATGAGTAAAAATCAATTTTTGCGTAGGTATAACCGACGACATTTTGATGATGAACAAGTTCCATGAAATGAAATACTGTACTTTACTTAAAATTGAATACTGTACATCTGTGAAATATAAGGCTTTTCCAAGAAAGAGAAAAGTTATTATTGCATATTGTAAGTTTTTTTTTCGGGAGCAAAAATTCTTGATAGAGAATTTATTCCATTCCTATACGTTATTGTGTTAGATTAGAGGCTGCTGTGAGAAATTGCAGATTCTGATTCAAAGTTTTTCATTCACGACGGTATTTTCAATTTGCGTCGTCAACAATTCGATTGGAAATTTGCAATCCGTATTCGTACATGTCTGTGGGCGGATCTGAAAGTTCCTCGAATACTCTCATACGAGTACTGTATATCAAATTTTTACTCCCAATGAAAAATGAATTTTATTCGTTCTTTTTCAAACTTTCTCATTTTTGATTAGAAGAACTTATATACACGGCGAGATTCATTTTGTAAAGATTCGAAAAGATCCTCTTTTGAATTACGCGTATTTCCATACTGCGAGTTTCAGTTTTAGGGCGTGTTTCTCCTTGAAAGTTCAGGATACACTGAAGCACTACCATGATTCTATTTTCGCCGTTAATCAAAGATGACTATTACGATTTATATTCCATCCCCTAATCATGAAATTTTGACTATTGATCATTAAATTTTCAATTAATGATCAACCTGTCCAGCTGAATTTGAAATTCTTTCATAATGGGTTATTATAGCTCTCGGCAGATGAAGATGGACTACAGAAGTTGCTCACAGACCTACGATGAATTTGGAAAAGTCTTTCGTTGCTGCTTCGAAGATGAATTGGTACGAAATTGTTGAAACAATATGCCGCTGAAGGATTCTAAACGTGCACCAATATAAGCTTTCTCGTGTGTCACTAAAAATGCAAGCTTAGGGGGGGGGGGGCAAAATTCGTCACTCGTAGTCGTTGGTATCCATTTGCTATGTATTCTTAGAAGATGACAACTTAGCCATCGAAAATATTTTAAACGCGCGTCAAAAGCCTTATAATTCACGTGACGAAGACTGAATTCAAATAACTTGCAGGATAATTAATTGATTACATGACTTGTGTGGCATTTCTTTTCCAAACTTGTTTTGCTGTCCCTCATGCCCGTAGATTAAAAAAAACACATTTTTATTGGTCGTTACAACGTATACGGAATCTTGACTGCATAAACAAGTTCCGTAGATAAAATTCCAATTGTATTTTATCGTGGCAACGCAGGTCTAGACACTATAACTTTACATGTACGCAGTAATAGTTTAGCGCAGATCGACTTTCTGGTACATCATGACACTAAACTAATGCAGTTGAGATTCCGAAAATTCCGGTCAGCTTTGACGCTTTGAGAGGCTTCATGCTGTGCTTCTTTTTGGAATAAGAATGGAATTCTACTTGGAAAAATTACATGGAGGACAGTAGTCAAAAATAAATGTGTTGCAAATTCTGTATACAGTATATTCCGTTGTTTGACGCGTTTTTCTGTCAGTTGATGCCAGAATTCAAAAGAAATTTTGTGGAGAATGACGGACTTGCAAAAATGAAACCAGAAACGCTTATACACTGTTTGAACCCACACACTAAGAAACTACGTTACCCACAGTGCCAATGTCTTTCTCAGGCAAAATGCTGGCGGTAAACCCACCACCTTCTTGAATTCCTCATTCTATGAACCGCCCAAAGAAAAATATTCTGATCTGCGCATGAGTATTTCTCCTGATCTTCACAATAATTATAAATGTATGTACTCTATTTTTACTAAACTATGACCAAATTCGAGACTGAAAAAAATTGAAAAAAACATTCCCTACTTGGTTTTGTGTGAAGAAAAAAACTGCATTGGATTTCAATTATTTTTTATTCGTGCATGATTTGTTTTTGTTTCAGTCAAGCATCCCTTTAAACGTGCAAAAAATTCCACCTCTAGGTTTCATTGAGCTGGCAAATTTTTGAGCTCGTGTTGAATGATTCTGTGAGCATCTTCAGCATTCGTTTAGTTCTCACAGAAAACGTTGACAATTTTAACAAACTGCTCAGAAATGTTAAAATGAATTTTATTCTGTGACAATTTTTTCTCAGAATAAAAACTTCATAAGTCCATGACACGTGCGTACTTATAACATTTTTCTTGCCTTGTTTATTTCCTTCGAAGATATGCGAGATGTAATTTGTCTTTTTCATTTTTGAATCATTCCAATTAAGTTATTTAATAGATTGTAATGATTCATTATTTTTGATACGCAGCAGTAAGCGTTTCAACTGCGTAATTTGGCACTTTTATTCTCCAGAGATGGACTTTGAAAAACTGTACCTCACTCGCATATAGAAAAATATATACATCTTCTTTGAGACGAAAAGTTCAATATTCACAGTCACTCGATTGCCAATTTGAATGCATTCGGTACTAGATTTTTACAAAAATGGATTTAAATCGGAAAAACATACTGAGAAGCTGTTACGTTTTTGACAGAGAAGAATCAGGGGATTCATGGACGCTTCTCTTCTCAGGATTATTGCTGTTGAAAAATGCTTTACAGATTAGTTTCATAGACAATTTGTCCCATGTTTCTTGCAAAGGTCGTTAACCTGCTGTTGGGGATTATTCTATGTTAATTGTGTGTAAAATCTGCACACTCCTTCATCAGGACGGATGATTTTTGGATAATCTGCGAGATTAATGCTTTCAGCCAAGCCCACCAGCACGAGCACAGTCGAGTGTTCCACTGCTGCACATCACCCAGGGTCTCGCGTTGGGATCACCCCAATAAACCAGCGGGTTCCCAATCCTCGAACCCGCGGGTTCGGAATCCTCCGGAGATGATCGAGAGCAGAAAACCAATTCTATCCCCGGGAGATCGGCCTCTGCTGCAAACTGGATAATTGGTCACTGGTGCTCCTTCCATTCTTTCTCTAGCTGTTTGGCTTGTCTGGTGATGTATGAAGATCCCTGTGCTGGTGGCACATCATCCCAGCCACAAAAGGGCAGAGCAAAATAAGGGAAAGGCTTTCCGGCGTTATATACCCACTTCGAACCATTATTATTTGTTCGTTCCTTTTTTATTTAGTTTTTTGCAGCCGCAAATATTCTTTATGTGGCCTCCGAGCCGCTGGGACGTTTGACAAACGATGTTTTCCTTCTTACTCTTCCGCGTTCAGCGTGAGTCCAGTGATCCACTTGAAATATAGTTTTCGAGGTCATGATAACGCAAAAGTTTTATTTTAGAGCTCCCTTATTTGCCTTATAATTACCCGTCAGGGTCTGTCTGTTTTTGTTTTGTTTTTCTTTTCTTTTCGCCGCCTGAAAAGTCAGTGCAGTGGACCATTGGTTAACAAACCACTTGGTTAAGAAACTTATGATTTTGAGGGGAAACCCTTTGTGTAACAAACAAAAATTCAGTTGACATACTTTTTCTGGGGGAAAATCTTGAATATACAGTATGTGTAATCTTGTGTTTTGAAATGTGTTTCAGCTACATAATTCATATAATTTTCTGTCGCATAATTATTTGCTTCTCTGTGCTTGTTTCTATAGTCGTTAAATTATTAGAACGGTCTGTTTCATCTTTACTTGGCAGATTTGAACAAATAAATTTCAATCTCACCAGTTGGGGTCAGCAAGGGATTAAAGCTGACCATGCCCACATGCTATTTTCTTTGGCCTGGCATCCTTTTGACTTGAATCTTCTGAGGATTAATGCACTCTGAGGTAAAAAAAAAAAAAAAAAAAAAGATAATAATAATAATAATAATAATAATAATTTATCCTCATTTGAAAAACTTCCTTTTTTAAAAAGCAAACTTTTGTTTCAAAAAATCTCGTTATAAAGAATATTTTCTTGGCCCCGACAGTTTTTTTTTTCAGGAAGAATGTTATAAAAATTCAATTCTATAGGCAACATGTATTCCTCTAGAATCTCATCAAACTTCACCTCTGCCTTAATTAAGTGTGCATTGTTATCTAAATTTAAAGGAAATCGAATTTTTAATAAATAATAAAGATATTCATTTTAGACACACAAGATAAATACAACACAACACACAAGATCAATACAGCACAACACACAAGACTGCAGAAGTATGCAACACAGAGAAACTTACTTATGTACTTCAGAATTTAGAAATGTAAAATTTTTGCAGGAAAGTATACTGCTCCAATTCATAGAGCATACAGTTCTTAACAAATAAATTATCTTCTGACACTTTCATTTTATGTTTGTTTCAGCATCATACTTGAGTTAAATTGACATGCAGTATTTTTTTAGGAAATATAAGAAGGGGAATAAGGTCTGAAATAAAATATTTGACTCCATTCTACGTTTTCTTCAGAATTTTCTTCAGTATTTCATCAAAAGAATTTGAAAATTCATGAAGCAGCAATTCGTCACATATCTGCAGGGGAAACATTATAACTGAAGCATTTATTACCTGTCTTCCGCAAAACTTCAGGCTTT
Source organism: Notodromas monacha (assembly GCA_905338405.1). Classification (NCBI taxonomy): domain Eukaryota; kingdom Metazoa; phylum Arthropoda; class Ostracoda; order Podocopida; family Cyprididae; genus Notodromas; species Notodromas monacha. Next base: position 132,010 of record CAJPEX010000231.1, on the reverse strand, counting down.
CATATTCAAAGAACCATGCGTCTCGTTATGAAGACATTTTGTCATAAATAATTTTTCGTTGTGAAGAGTATTTCGTTATAAAGAATTTTTCGTTAAAAACAATGTTTAGTCCTGGAGAATTTTTTGTTATGAAGAGTATTTCGGTCCAAAGAGTGTTTTGTTATACTGTTATACATTTTGCGGGCCTCTGGAGTTTGTTGTGACGAGATTTCACTGCAGTCATTTCTCATTTGGTGGAAGCTTCGACGTTCTCCGATTTATGAAGTACACATCAGTTAGGGTGTACTTATTTTGATTGAGTCTTGCTTCACTTGTTTGCGTTGCAATTCTGGAAACTAACAATACTGTACGGATATAATATAGAAAATACAATCGGACAAGTCGTGCAAGTAAGCAACAGCGAGGTGTCCGGATAAAATAAGAGCAAATCTTCTTTTCTCCACCAGACAAGCAGCTGTGCATGTGCAGGGTGAGGTTTGATGAGCCGCAGGAGACAAAACCTGCAGACCATGACTTGCGGGCGAAAAGGACCTTTACTTTCACACGAAAACCAAAAAAAAAAACCTGAAATAAAATAAACAAACAGAAGCACATCGCTGGAAGCAAGTGAACTCAATTTGATTTCCCCCTCGAGGAACAGCCACGAACGAATATACGAGATTGCTTTTCCTACAGGTCTCGTATTTTTCACCAGCACAGAGAAACTGGAAAGCGCATCTTATTCCTGTCGAATCCCTCGCTATATATACGTACACACGCGTGCTGTTGCTAATGAACAGCCAGCTCGTGGGCAGACAAGTCACCGAAAAAACATCTTCTCTATATACACGGGGGGAGGGGAGTTTCACAACTACCAGCGGTGGTTGTAGTGCGAAATGGTTGCAGTGAGGGCCGGTTGTAGTGTCCATTGCTAAATTAGTCCTTCACTTAATTGCTTTCAAAGCACATCAAGTTACTCAGTTTATTGCATTTCTCTTCCCTGCTGGCATTGAGAAAATAATAGCCGAAAGGCCTCAGAAAATTTGAGTTGGGAAGGTTTGAGTGGAAAAGCCATGGAGTTAGAAAGGTTTTAAATGCATCATTCCTAACGTGGCAGTGCAATGCTGACATCAGATACCATTCGATTGCCCTTGGGGATGAAGCAAGAAAGTTATTCTAAAGTGGGCAGATGTCACTACATGCAACTCATTTGTTGCAGGCATAGTGTCAACACCTTGTGACATAAAGTACATTGCGTTTCAGGTCAGCAGACACTTGGCAACATTGATTTCATGATGGTTAGGTTAGTTTTGGTAGGGTTTGATGAGTTTTGTTTTTTCCTCTTGGAAAATGTTTATAGATGCAATTTTGTATATAAAAAATAATAATCTGTGGTAGGAAACCATTCTGCTGACCAAAGCCTGGAAAGTCCCTGCAATCAGGCTTTTCCAATCAAGATTTGCCTATAACCAGAGATTGTCAGCAGCCTCTGGATGGGTGCCATGCCAGTCTGGTGACTGGGCCATTGTTTGGTGGTCTGGGGATTGGGGAGGCCAAGGACTGTCCTAGCTGGCAGTTGGAGCAATTGGCATTTGCTGGCTGGTGGGTGCGCAAGCATGGTTTGCCCAACTGGTGGCTGACTGGGTACCAGTATAATGTAAAGTTGAACCTCAATAACTCAAAACTCATGTCAAATGCCTCCAGAAGTCAAACTTTTCGAACCCCCATCTAAATTCCCTTAGGAATGATGTATTTAAAACATTTCTATCTCCGCGGATTTTCTACTCAAACCTCCCCAACTCAAATTTTCTGAAGCCTTTTGGCTATTATTTTTTTGATGCAAACAGGGAGGAGAAATGCAATAAACTAGGTAACTTGATGTGCTTCAAAAGTTAGTGAAAGACTAATTTAGCAAATGAACACCTGTCCCCCAATTCAGCATCCTTTCAGCTCATTAAGAAGCAATTCAAGATGCAGAATATCATCATTTATCCATTCACAATCTCCTACAATTCTTATGTTTCCCACACAAAAAATGCTTGTTTGCCTTAATAACTCAAAACCTTTGTAAGTTGAATATTTTGCTGGCCCCTTAAAACTTGACTTTGAGAGATTTAACTATATATTGAAGTTCAAGCATCAAAACCTACCATATTTACAGAAGTACAGTACTATGCCAATATGTGAACTTGTTTTCTGGGAGATCTGGGCAGAAAACTGGGGTGCATTCGCGTGGTATGGCATGGGGAGTTCATAATTTTATTAAAAGGTGGAAAATTTTGAGAATATATTGGTACAATTAAAAAGTTAGTCTCAGATGAAATATTGATGGAAAATTATGTTTGGCGCTAATTCTTCTTCAACTCTTCATCATCTTTCATTTAAAAACAGGTGGACTCTCTGTACAACTAAATTCAAGGGAGGCAAAAAATTATTGTAGAGATTTTTGTTGAGAACTCATGTATAAAATGAGAAAAAACAAAAAAATTGTCATATAGAGTAAATTGTTGTTGACAAATACCCTGGAGAGAGATTTTAACTGTACAGCATTAGATTCTTGTATTTCAAGTAATTATTTGGCAAATAATTTTTTTCAGCCAACAACACTAGTGTGTTTGTTTTATAAGTGGGAATAGGTTTCTGGAATCTGGAAAAAATTTTGGGCAAAAAGATCAAGGTGAAAGCAAAATTCTAACTGAAGGGCTCCATGATGTACACTTGAGTAATATGATATTCAAATAATTCAGGCCACATTATACTTACATGCATAATCCTAAGAAAACCTCCGTTTCTGTGCGAAATTTTTCTGGAACAAGACAGGCTCAACATTTTGTGCATGATTAATGCGTCTCAGGACGCGCCTCCAGCTGCAAGCTATCCCTCTGACAGGGTCCCAAAATTTGAAATTTAACAACTGGGCAGAAACTGCTGACAATAAAATACAAACCCATCCCTGGGCCAATGACTCCAACTAAGGGGTCAAATGACCCCTCATTCCTGCCAATTTTCAAGGAGTTCAAATATCCTAAAAAGGGGGGAAGGCCAGACTTTACCAGCTGCTGGTTGTTTGACGCACCAAGATCATTTTTTGTTTCAAAATTCAAAACGTTTTTACAACCAAGAAAACATCTTCCTTGGCTCTTAAACAATTTGTCCCCATCTTCCCAAACATGCGCAGCTCTCTGATAATCCCGTCAAATTGGAAAAACACCCTGTCTTTGGGAGCATCATTTTTTCTAAAAACAAGTTGGAGTTTCTCAAAAAACACCAGCACCTGGTGTTTTTTGCCACCCCAGAACCAAGTTCCTGGGACACCCTGCAGGTACTTCTAACTCCTCCCCATTTTTCCAGAATAAAACCCCCTGATTTTTTGGCCCAAAACACAGTCCAAATTTTGCTATTGCTGCGTTATGTTGTGTTTGTGAAATTTGTCCTTGCTGAAAAATTTACAAGTCTGCAAAAACTGTTGTTCATATTTTCCTGTTGAAAACTATTGTGCATATTTATCTTGTAAAACTTACTTGTTGATTTGAACAAAGACTTGCGCTGTTTGGGAGAGAATTCCTGGTCAGTTTGCGCACTGGCAAATTGCTGTATTGAATTTATTCTCATATTTTCTATTTTTGCCAAATTCTTCAGTTCACATCTGTCACTTGATTATCTCTTAAGGTGTTCTTGATCATATTCAATAAGTTACATCAATAATAATTATCAAGGTGTACGGCTTCAAATATTTCCTCTTAAAAAACTGTACAGTTTCTGTGGGTCAATAAGCAATGCCAAGTGATGCTTGCACATCAGTACTTCACTTTCTTAAGGATAGGTCTGGTTTTGAATTTCCATGGACAATATTCAAAATACAGTACTGTACAGTATTCAAAATACAGTACTGTACAGTATTCAAAATACAGTACTGTACAGTATTCAAAATACAGTACTGTACAGTATTCAAAAACTTTACTCCAGTGCCATTTTGGAATCAAAACTTATCCTAGTATACACAAATGTTCCAATGAGCGATCGATTGCTCCCATTCGTTGGAAATTTATGAAATGATGCAACATGTCACAATCTAAAATCTTTCAAATGTTCTAAAATTTTGTAAGGATACTTTAATGCACTAAAGTCCACTGAAAGTTCACTTCTAGTCATTGAAACTTGCACAAATCAATTCAAATGTTAGATGTACACTGCTTTTCAACAATATGCAGTTATGATACTGAATCTGGTCGAATCGGTTTCCTTTTTGAATCATGATTCGACAATCTCGCGTGTTTCCTGCTCTTGTTGTCTAGATGTTTTCATCCAGACTCTTTTGACTGTCAAGAGATTGAGTCAATTAAAATGTATTTTAAATATCAAATTGAGGAAACGCGATAAAATATCTTAACTGAAGAACTGCAACACTTCAATTGGAAAATTAAGCTGCAAAATTTTGAACTCAGAATAAATCAATTTTAAAGTAGATCAATTCGTTCTTCTTTGTTAATATTCCTTTGAATGTATCAAAGGCAAAAAATGATACAGTATTCTCTCGCCCGCGAAAGGTAAAAAATTATCAGCTGTGATCAAAAATGCTAACGAAGTCGGTCTATCGAATTTTTAAATATCAGTAAAGTACGCTTGAGCAATGACTTGCTTTCGGGAATGTTTAATCCTTAGACAGTTGGAAGATTCAGAATTCATATCTGGTAATCTTACAAATTGTTTTTGAATCCGTCGTTACCCTGCTGCCCCGAAGCAGCAGAGCCCTCGAACAAACTGGTGCGCACAGACTACAAGCGACATCTAAGACACTTTGGCTGAAGAAGTCGCTTGAGCGTTCGCTCATTCGGAAAGGGGGACGTTTACAAATTTTATCACCACTGCTGCTGTTGTTCGTTCGTGTAACGAGTTAAAATCATGAATATGATTCATTGTAATATTAAACAAATGAATGATTTGAATTGATCAAAAAACTTCCCAATGACAAAGCACAAAATTCGACATCCTCGTTTCATTAGAATAAGAAAAATTAGTATACCATCTGTCGTTACACGTATATGAGGTTTATTCTCTATTTCCCAATTTTTGAAATATTTGATGGGTGAGCAAGAAAGTTTGATAAACAAATGCAGGTTTTAAATTGAAGGCAATCTTTATGAAATACGCGTAAAAATCTCTCTGCCATGCATTTGAATCCATAGAATCGGAATGATTCCAGCTCATGAAACTGAATAGATTAAACTAATTCAATTTTAATACAGCGTATAGCTTATTGTCAAAACTTTTGAAACGTGCCACAAGTTGTCGATTATACGTATAATTGCAATAGTAAGTATAATCCCACCAATATGGCTTTGGGAATTTCAAGAAGGAAAACATTTGACTTCGTGACTTTCAGAACAAACATTTTAATTTTTAAAAGTTCAAATACAGTATAAGCAAGTGCTCACTGATCAGGATAAACATTTTCAAGTTTTTTCGTTGTAATACAGTAGTTTCAAGGGTGAAACGGCTGCACTACGGCTGCATTTATTGGCGGCCTTAGTGAAGGCCGTATACTAACAATGCAGAACAGCGAGCAGGGAGGAGGAAACAAGGGTATTTGGTTTATAATATATGTTTGTTTATTTTTATTTTTTGCTCATCTGGTGCAGAATTAATAATATCCTATCCCAACATTAGCTTTCGAATATACTCGACTGAAACATTAATAAGAAGTTGCATCTTTGTATTTCATTTACATTCAGATGCATGGGCTTTGATTGAATCAAAGGGCAGGATTTGTTGCTATAATGTTCGACGAAGTGAGACCATCTGATGTTCTCATTTCGAAGGTCATCGCGAATGTATAAGACAACTGCTACTTTCCAAGAAAACGGCATCCCGGATGGCTTTTCCAATCTGAATCTTCGTTTACTTCCTGCCATTCTTCCCAACATGCATTCGAACACAGCGTGACACAGGAGATCAGATATAATTCAGAACAAAAAAAGCATTCGCCATTTTCCGCCATTCACTTCTACGCAATCGCGTCAATTGAGACCATCGTCGATTCGTGGGAGACCCGAGTCCAATAACTCACTATACAGAGATCATCGACTATCAAAATAATCAGGGGTAAAAAAAAAAAANGAGTCCAATAACTCACTATACAGAGATCATCGACTATCAAAATAATCAGGGGTAAAAAAAAAAAATGCTTCGCCACATTTACCTGAAAATAACACAGCATCAAATAAGAGATTCTCCTCTTGAGGTCTCGCCGTAAAAAAAAAATCAGGACAAATTTGACTACGTATATAAGATGCACTTTCATTGAGTCAGTTTCTCCGGAATCAGAAGAATCTGCAGATTTGTCTTTTGGGGCCAGGTAACAACTCGATTTGCTCCAACACTTTCAACAGAAATCAGGACTCCCACTCTTGTGCCCTTGAACTGCAAAATTTTATTCGGAATTTATTCGATTTTATTTCATGCGAGTTATAATCTATTTAGTTATTGCAAAAGCAATCAAGCCATTTATTCGTTTATTTAAGATGCCTCTATAAAAAAGACGATAAAAGTTCAGTATATTTTTAAAACGCAAAACCATTTTTCCGAAATACGATGATACAAATTATTCATCAAATAACAGAAAAGCTGTCTCGTAACATATTGTGACACGAGGAATTTATCGATTATACTGTTTTTTCAGTCGATTACCAATCATAATTCTAATTTTTTTTGACAAGTAACGTGCTGAAAATTGAACAGGTTGAATTTTAAACTTTAGAATGCAAGACGCGCTCTGCATTTTGAGCTAGNCCTATGCTAACACAAATTAGGCATATGGACTCATGAGGAGTTTCTATATAGACAGGTTGTGCGTTCGCGTTGAATAAACTAAATTTGAAAGCTTGTTTCATTAATCATCTGGTATAGATACAAAAATTTTACATGAAGCATGATGTAACAATTTTTTATCCGTGCGAGCTTTTGGCAGCATTTCCCGTTTGTACTATACATTAAAAAAAAACACACACAATTCATGGCATCTCATTTATTCAGCACTGATGCGCATGCGGATCATCAAAGATAGGTTTTACAGAAGGTTCCTCAGAACTGAAGTCTCAAGAAAAATAATGGCTCCATTTAGTACTGTAGTTGGATAAAAAAATAGAAATATCCCACAGACTGCTGCATATATTAAATCATGAAACCCAAAAGCTAAATCTTTTTTTCATTATTTGAGAGATTACAACTCATTGTGGAAAAGACAGGACTATATGCCAATGCAGATGAACCTCAATAACTCAAACCTCTCTGAGTCAAACCATTACCTCCTATAATGTCAACTTTTTCGAATTCCTGACTGAATTCACTCAGAACCAATACATTGAAAAATCTCCTTAACTTGAAGACTCTACATGTCCCTCAAACTTCCATAACATGCATTTTCTATAGGACTTTTTCTATTTTTATTGACAAAGAAAAAATACAAGTAATGTAACTTGATGGATTTTTGAGGGAGTAAAAAACAAAATCATTGTACAAATAATTTATGAAGCAACTTAAGGCCTAGATTATTATCAACTGCATGCAATTTAGTGTAATTCTTGCTTCTTCATCCCCCCCAATAACACAAATGCTTCTTTCCCAGCTCAAAACCCTCAAACTGGATTTTTTTTTTATTTTGGCTTGCCCCTTGAGGTTCGTCTTCCAGAGGTTCTATACACCGTATCAATTCGCGAACCATGGATTTAATAACAGTTTCATCAGGAAATTGTTGAGACTTGAGACGACATTACAAAGAACAGGAAAAACATGGGATAATCTCACCTGAGCATGCAGAGTTTGCACTGGTAGGGCTTCTCTCCGCTGTGGATGCGCATGTGCTTGGTGAGCGTGGATGAGTCGGAGAACGCCTTTCGGCACATCTTGCACCTGCATCAACGAAATATCACAAAACCGTCAATCATGAGGTTTGAAAAAAGATGATTACGTGCATTATCACCGCCCAAGCACATTAAAAATCGCGGTCACTTCTTCCACACCATGAACATACACAGTACAGTAGTATTATCAAAGGCAACTTTCCCGTGGCGCTAACGATTCAGGCGACACCTGTCTAACTCTCCATGAAGCCGATTCCGGCTTTGATGCTAAAAGAATAAAAATCGTTGCGCCGACCAAAAGAATTACGGGATGTCAAAGAAAGGTTAATCTTGAGGCTGGGCGATCATAATTATTGCAGCAACACCTTCGATATCGTGAACGTTTTGGTTGTCTCACAGAATCATCAGATTGCAGCTCGTTTTTTGGCGAGGAAAATGGAGATTCAAGTGACACCTGTCTGACATCCCAGGAACTACAGTTAATATAGGCGTTGATGTGAGAAGGATGACACGCGTTACAGGTCGTCAAAAGCTGTATCTTTGGGTGTCGCAGAAAAAACTCAGGAAGGTCAATCTTGGGCTTGGAAAAAGGAAAATTTTAAACGCATCAACACATTCCACACCCAAAACCTCGAAAATGTTTACTCAAACATGCAGGGCGACTTTTTGGTTACAAGAAAAGAAAAAAAAACTTTAAGAAGATGAAACGCCCTTTTCGCATGCCGCGATTTACTCTTTCTGCGTTCAATCTTTGTGAATTTGATGACCGAAAATAACAGAGTAGAAGGTTTATTTTCTTCCGTCGTCGAAAACTACCGTCAGTTTTGGAGGACAGAAAGTAATATAGGGTGCGAAATAAATTGCTACGCGAGGAAAAATTTGCATTTCTAATGACTCAATGGCCAATTTTATATACGCGTAAGAAATGCGTGTAGCCGCACGAGCGAAGTCATTAAACGATAATAGGGAACATATTTTATTGTCATATCGCTGTCAAAATCATAGATAAAATTTATGCGAAATTTCATGGGAATGTGTGGAGAAAACAGTTCAACTTTAGGAGGCTTCAAAGTAATGGCTTCAAGCAGGAATAATTTGAGATTTGGAAAACCTCTATTTAATTTAAAGTTCCACTTTAAACGGAATCAGCTTTTCCATAACAATGGCCATGCATGCCCGGAAGGAATAACAAATCAGATGCCAATAAAATTGGATAATGATATAAAATGAAAATTTATGTGCTGAAAACTAACAATGTCGAGCAAGGCATAATTGTGATTGCATGTGTTGTGATTATTGGTACAGTACAGTTGAGGTGGTACCCTGCAATTTGACCCTAATCTTTTGCCAGGCTAGGGTCAAATTGTGAAAAGGTTGATTTGCAAGATAATGTCAAATTTAATGTTGTGCATCTTGATCTCTGCAGGTCGAATTGTGGGGCAGAGGTTGAATTGCAAGTTATTAATGTCCCAGCAAATTTGATCATTGAATTGCAGGATAGTCAAATTATGGGATGTTGAATTGCAAGATACCACTTGTAGTGATTTCATTTTTTGTAGTCATACAGGGGGGTACCTTGAAATACAACCCTAATCTGTTGCAAAACTAGGGTTGAATTGCAAGACACTCCATCAAATTCAAAATATAAGTACATATATGAAAAAAATGGAAAAAGCAGGTTGAATTGCCATCAGTCAAGGGTAGTATTGCAAGTCAACCTCCCTGAAAATTTGACTGTTGAATTGCGGGAGGTCAAATTGCCAGGTACAACCTAGGCATATGTATTATACATGCATTTGTGTGATCTGTGATGTATTTTTCTTTTACTATACCCATTTATTACTTTTTCAGCCATGATACTCTCAAATTTGTTTGAAGGATGTATATTGAGAGGAGGGGGGGGGCGGATTTGTATGATTTGGAGCATGGTATATGAAAAACAACTAAAATATTTTTTAGCGCGGTGAATGCTGACATGGGGCAAATAAAGCTTGTTTATCTATCCATCTAAATTGCGATTGAAAGGTCATCTCATGAATTACGAATGTCTCACGGGGCTCACTAACTTACTGGGCACCCTGTATATTCACCAACCATTGCAAATGCTATCCACGCCAAAAGTGCTCTGAAATCTTCCCACTCATCATTTCGAGAACAAAAGATCCGCAAATCTGCGTCAATCGAAGATTAATGGATGCGGATGCGCTGATGCTCAAGTACATTCGGCCCGAGGGTATTTCGATCCTGCATATATGGAAGGCGACGTGATCGCTCAACATACTTTTTTTTTCTTTTCATCTTTTTGTTTTGTTTCTTTTAAATAGCCATGGGACTAATGCTACGGTTCTCCAAGGATCGAAAGTGAAGTACTGTACTGTACTGAGAAGTACGGGTGTACCTGTAGGGCCGCTCTCCAGAGTGTGTGCGCATGTGCGTCGTCACGGACGAGCTTTGAGAGAACTTCCGGCCGCAGATTCCGCACCGGAAGGGTTTTTCGCCGGAATGGGTGCGGGCGTGTGCTGTCAAGTTCGCCGCCTGCGAGAAGCTTTTGTCGCATTGCCTGCATCTGAAACAAAGCAGCAGCAAAGAAAAATGCATCAACAAATAAGGCATTATAATGCTAAAGGCAGGAAACGTATCAAGCTATATAGTCGTATACTTCATCATGCAGCAAAATGTTCCTGCTGGAAGTTCGCGAGGTTTCGAAAGGCAATCGATCACGAGTATCAAAATTTCTCCCGCGATTTTGACAAGGAATCCGCGGTTCTGAAACTGCCCGTGTATAATGACTGGCTGGACTCGAAAACAAACTCCAATCATACGTGCAATTGAAATTCTTCAATTTTGAAAATCAGAATTGTTGTCTATATACTTTTGACAATCCAATATTCATCGCACCGTTGATGGAAATTTGGAGAAAGATTCACAGCCTTGAAAGAATTGAGAAAATTAAACTCTTCAAATTCTTTTATAGCTTTAAAATTACAGCTATTCACGTGCCTCAGCTTTTGAGCCAACATTTCAGAAGTTAATGAAGGATCAAAAACAAAAATAAATTTATGCATCTGCTCATCAGCTACGAATGCTTTTTAATTGCAGCACACGAATGTCAAATTTTTTAAACATGACATTCAACCACGTAACCGAAAACATCGTAAAATAAGAAATATGCGGCATAGTTTCGACAAAGATCTTGCAACTTTTTGAAAACCCCTGAACATCATTAGATTTGATAAATACACTGGCAATGAAAATGAAACTCATGAAAAAGCCATCACACATTTACCTGCCGACAGATGGCCTCTGCTTTTATTTTTGATTTGAACTCAATTTAATGAACTATTAAGTAAAACTCTTCAAGTTCTTCGGCCTCGACAGAGCGAAGACCAGTAATTGAAGTTTTGGTGAAAATCGCTTGAAATGCGAGAAAAATCATTGGTACCATAAATGAACTAAAATTCGGCCATCATCAGGACCTTTGCGGCGTAAATTTGATTCTTCCTTCATCTTGAAACTCCTCGCGGTTCGGGAACTAATTGAAAGTCTGCATCAAGTTCAATCGCAGCCTCCGTTTATTGGAAATTATTTTTAGAATTTCTTTGCGGTTCAAGCTGTGTACTGAGCTCGTGAGCAATGTTCTGACGTACGTTTCCTGGTCAATTAATTCCCAGTTCCTGGGGAAAAATTACTGGTTTTGGGAATGCGCTACTGATTTCGGTTTGCCGGAAACTAGAATCTGTCAATTAATGATGACATATTCAAGCATAGATCTGAAACGCTTCATAAGAGTATTTCAACCCATCATCACCAGACTGCACTGTGTGTCTCCTTTCCGATGAAGGCTTACTCGTTGGTACTGGATAGTAAGAAGTTATGGATGTTCAATCACTAGATTCACTGCATAATTTATTTTTAATTTCTTCGAAAAAGGAGGATTTAAGTGTTCGATCCGCTACTTGACCTACAAAATGAAATCAACTTCAGCAAGTCACGTGATCATAATATTTTATTTTATTTTAACCCCAATATAAATGTGGAAAAAAAATTGAAGAAGAGCAAATCCAAGCATCAATGGTCTTTGTGTATGCGAACAAATGAGGACAAGTATTTTTGATTTCTCCCATTGGTCATAATCCTTGGAATTCGCTTCTGTTCTTCTGAACTACAGGCCCGAATCAATGTCTTGGGATTGGCAAACTGTTTTCTGATAAAGAATTATCTTCTGGAAAAATTACTCGTGCCTAAATTATGCTATTACTCTCTCTCTCTCTCTCTCTCTCTCTCTCTCTCTCTCTCTCTCTTTNGATCCTTCAGGCATTATTAAACAAGGTCAGACTGGCTATCCAGCTGACCAACATGTTTCGTTTCCTATGTTTTTTAACCCTTTCTCTCTAAAATATCTCTCTCTCTCTCTCTCTCTCTCTTAATTCTCTTCTCTTATATTAGGTAATAATATATTATGTAAAAATATAATTTAGCAGTACTGCATGTCATTCATGCACACTGTAAGTACAAGATCTGCAACAGACCCAATTTCTTCGGCGACCAACGTCAACGCCTTTACCTTCCTTTTTTCTCTCAAAAAGTATCTTGTTTTCTGAATCAAATCTGATACTTTCTTCGTTGAGAATTGGTTCACTGTCACTCGGTAAACTTTTCAGAATTTCGTGAATACGATACCTAAAATCCAATAACTCAACTAATCATCAAAGAGGTTCAAGCTTATTTTGTCCAAAAATTCAATGACAATTTTGTGCAAGAAATGTTTTGACATATTTTGCGTCTAAAATGGTTGTTATATCCAGTTTGACAGGAAACTGGCAGCTTTTAAAGAGTCTTAAGCAAATTAAGATAGGGTGTAAGGCTTATATTTGTTATTTTATTATAGATTGGGTTTCAGTATTATATGCTGGAATTTTTCAAGACGAGATTTTTCTTTGTCAATGGCAACAGCACCCTGTAATATTTAAAGTATAAATTTACAATAGAAGTGGTCCAAAGGATATTACGGAAAACTTATCTGTCCTTGGAGTTTTGATTCGATTTTATTACACGCAGTTTAATGATAACCACATGTTTGCAAAGCATTGCCCATTTTTCGAGGTCCTTTGAAAGAATATAAAATGTGTGGTATCATTTTCAGCCCAGTTGGTGACTGCACTTCATCAAACATGCCTTTTGGATTCAAAACTAGTGCAAACTTCTGAGTTGGTTTGGTCGAAGTTACTCAATACAGCGGCCTTATTCTATTCAACCACAAACAGTATGATCCTCGTTTTCAAGATTTCTGGATTCAATGAATATTTTTTAATGATACGCCATACATTACTGAGAAACCCCCATTCAAGTACAGTATTAGATTGTCGCGATTGGTAGATGTATGAGCTACGCCAAATGCCTTTTGATTGATGCCAATCGCTCTTGGCATTCCTGTCAGCTGTCACTCTTACAAAGAATGTTTTCAGTCTCGAATAATGTGTACGCATCAATATAAATGTAAATGCTGTAAATTAAATCGACCCCATCATCGGCCCACCCACAAGTGTTCATGCACTCATAAAAGCGAAGCTTTTTGAAAAGTACCAAACAATAACAGAAAGAGAGAGAGAGAGAGGAAGGAGTAAAGAAAGAAAAAGTTGCACATGACGATGGGTAATCTTTTTGGCGTCGTACCTGAAGGGCCGCTCTCCGGAATGAGTGCGTAGGTGTGTTTTGAGCGTGCTTGGTCGTGCGTAGGTTTTTCCGCAAATCCGGCACAGGTTCGACTTTCCGGAACCCTGGCCCGAAGGCGACGTTGACGAAGGACTACCCGTCGCACCAAAGTCCCCGTATTCGTAACAGCCCTCCGACTTCACTGACTGCGGAGTCCCAGGGTTTCCTGCGATAAATTGGAACCCGTTATATACAGATAATATCGTTGTATAGACAAGAGCTTGTCCACTTGTGTATTATTCCAAATGAAATCGCGTGAATTACGTCAAGCATGTGAGAAGTCATCAGCGAAAATAATCCGCGCTTATACATATCAACCAGTTTTTCTTTCACGAATTTTCTCTCGCAGTCAGAAAATGAAAATTAACTCTTTGGGTTTTCTTGACTTCAAGTTTTATGGCACGTGTTGACGTCTCGTGCAAATGAACCCCGGAAGCGAAGCATTTTGTTACTGCAAGCATTTGGATCAAGGTCCTGCGCCCAGGTAATAAAAGTCCGCTGGATTCAACGTGACAACCGAGAAGGAACAGTTCCAGAATAAATGTACTTCAAAATGCTTCGCAAGGTCGATCTCATGAAAATGTGATAAAGCTTTGGAAAATTACCGAATAATAGGTTGAATTGAATCCGCAAAAAAATTGAGGTGCTGCGGGCTACATGACTTCGCCCTCTATCCCTTCAAGAGCGAAGGTCTCTTTTATTCAACGTACAAGCAGTACCTCGACTGAAGGAATTTATTACCGCGAAAACAGATTTTACAAGTGCTGATTAGAAGTTCATGTGCAATCAATCCTTGGTTCATCTTCATCTCCTCCTAATGATGGATTGGGCCTTGCTCCAATAAGGAACGCCTCATACTGAATAACCACAGAAGGGTTCACCCATCACAATTTTATTTCCGACTATCATCATCGTTCTTCAGACAGATAAAAAAAAATATGTGATGCGTATATTTTTATGCGGGTTTCGCAGGGGGAAATGTACTCAATCAAGGGCGGTTATCTTTTTCAACGGGCAAATCATCTGCAAGTCACGTGACACATTTTTGGCAAGTTCTTCGAATGTCACTCTGAACAATAGAGACGGTTGTGACGTTGAAGGATTCTTAATCATATTGGAGGAAATGGGCTAACGATTCATCTCGACTACGGAATTTCACGATTTATTCGAGGCGTCGGCGATGATACGGTAATACGTTAGTTTATTCTTTAAATTTATTAGCGTTGAAGACCATTTTTGAAAAAGAAGTTTTAACCTTCGAAGTAAATCTGAATGTAGTATTTTAGCAGCACTGACTCCCAGTCCTAAGCCCGAGTGAATTGTGTGACGTATGTCGTACGAAAACCCTGACATACGGCCGATGATTCGACTTACGAACATTTAAAACTCAAAAGACTTGCCCGAACATCCAGACAGTTAGCGTAGTCTTGAGATATGGACACTTCTCCATTTTTATAAAAAGGGGAAAAGGTCCTTTTTCAAATTTTGGTACCTTATTATAAACCAATTGGGCTAATTTATACTCAGAAAAATAAATAAAAAATTTACTGCTTAATATTAAATATCCTCAAATTCATAATCAAAATAAGCTAATTTTTCGCTTCATTTTTGGAGTTTTATCCATCATCGGTGCACAGTATGACAAAACTTGTTCTTGTTGTTTACTTCTTGGGCTTATTTTAATACCAAATGATCAGATTCTATGTGGTCTTCTTCTGCACAGCTGTTTTCTGCATTGGAGTGGTGGGAAACAACTTTGATTCAATTTTCGAGGAAATACCATATTCTTAATTTTTTAATAAACAGGAGAACCAATTAAATGTGTTTGCATTGAAGTCTATGGGAAAACAAGACCAGGCATACCACTAAATAGCAGCTATCCTGAAGAGTCTATTATACATACGTTTTTTTTTTACTTGGCCCCAAATTAAAAAAAAAAAAAAAAAGTTCAATTTCGCAGGGGGAAATGTACTCAATCAAGGGCGGTTATCTTTTTCAACGGGCAAATCATCTGCAAGTCACGTGACACATTTTTGGCAAGTTCTTCGAATGTCACTCTGAACAATAGAGACGGTTGTGAAGTTGAAGGATTCTTAATCATTGGAGAAAATGGGCTAACGATTCATCTCGACTACGGAATTTCACGATTTATTCGAGGCGTCGGCGATGATACGGTAATACGTTAGTTTATTCTTTAAATTTATTAGCGTTGAAGACCATTTTTGAAAAAAAAACTTTTTAACCTTCGCTGTAAATCCGAATGTAGTATTTTAGCAGCAGTGACTCCCAGTCCTAAGCCCGAGTGAATTGTGTGACGTATGTCGTACGAAAACCCTGACATACGGCCGATGATTCGACTTACGAACATTTAAAACTCAAACGACCTGCCCGAACATGCAGACAGCGTAGTCTTGAGATATGGACACTTCTTCATTTTTATAAAAAAGGAAAAAGGTCATTTTTCAAATTTTTGATACCTTATGAACCAATTGGGATAACTTATACACACAAAAATAAATGAAAATTGTACTACTTAATATTCAATTTGCTCAAATTCATAATAAGAATAGGCTAATTCTGTGCTTCATTTTTGGAGTTTTTTTCATCACATGTGCACAGTATGGCAAAACTTGTTCTTGTTGTTTACTTCATGGGCTTATTTTAATATCAAAAGATCAGATTCTATGTGGTTATCTTCTGCACAGCTGTTTTCTGCATTGGAGTTGTGGGAAACAAGTTTTATTCAATTTTTGAGGAAATACCATATTCCTAATTTTTTAAGAACCAGAAGAACCAATTAAATGTGTTTTCGTTGAAGTCTATAGGAAAACAAGACTTTGAATACCACTAATAAGCTGCTATCTTGAAGAGTCTATATAGGTTTGTTTTTTTTTACTTCGCACCAAAATGAAAAAAAAATGTTCAAGGGGTATACTAAAGTCTATCTCTTTCTGTAAAGCCTTACATCATAAAAAGAATGAAATGAAATACCTGCTCTGTAGTCTACTGCTTTATAATAGCATTCAATCGAATTTCAATCCTCACCTGACGAAAGGCTGCTGCTGTGCTGGGACAATTCAGACGGCGACAAGAGCGGGCTTTTGACGTCGATGCTGACTGACGACGGGAGCATGATTTTCTGCAAGCACGACGAGATGCGGGCAACTGGCGAGTCGAACCTTTTTGGGCTGTCGATCGGCGCTGACGATGACGTCACAGGCTGGTAATGGTGCATGGGACTGCCGATCCCGCCGTGGCCAGGGCGCAACACGTTTCCGTGTCCGTACCCGACACCGGGTGTGAGGCTCAGCTGATGCTGTGAAATATGATCATATGAAGAGGAATACGGTACAATCTCTTGCTTTCTTCCAACTGTGCAGCCCTTTTTGAATATATGCTTGACAATATGCACAATATTTCGCACAGTCCACCGAATAACATTTTATTGTTCCCCGGAAGCTGTTTCAATCCGTTTTTCTTCAGATTTGAAGGGCAGTAAAAAACAGTGCTATACATAAGAGATTTCAAACTGTTTCTGCGAGGAAAGTGGGTTTAACTGCCTGCCACGCAACCATGTGAACTACAGTATAGTACAGTACTCGAGTCGGAAGGTATTTTTACAGACGACTTTAATTTCATTTTAGTTTAATCAGCCATTCGTGTACAGTAGATGTAAATCTCCCAGATCCGACGAAATTTCCTCAAACAAAATTTCCTGATTTTTGCAACTTTTGTGTTGCGATTGCTGCTGAATGAGAAGGTTGTCCCAAAATCCTTGAGCAGTTGAAACACATTTTTAGGAATTGACTTGCTGAAGCTGCATTTTCAATGTTTACGGTTTAGCAAACAGTGGATCAAACTTTAAAAGCTTTTCGAATGAGGGTGAGGTTTAGGTTATACAAACCAAAAATGTTGATACAGTTGAACCTTGATAACTCAAGACTCCTCAAGTCAAATACAGTACCTCCATAACGTAAAAAATTTGTTTTCAAGTACCAGTCTGAAATCCCTACAAAACAATGGAATGGAAACCTCTCAAACTGCTGGAAGGCTTTCTTCCTCAAAATCTCTAAAACTCAAGTTATCTGAAGGTCTTTTGGCTCATATTTTATTGACACAGAAAAGTAAAAACCAATAGAAAAAAGTAGCTTGATGTATTTTGCCAGCGGAAGGGAAAAACTAACTGAAAAAATAAACCCTCGCCTCCAAGTTTGACATCATTTTTAACTCACTCAAGAAGCGTTTTATAGGCCTCGAGTATCACCAATTATAATTCGATGCAATAGTTTAATTATTTTTCTCACATACAAACGATAATTTCTTCCCTTCAAAGCCTTCGTAAATCGAATTTTCCTGCTAGCTTCTTGAAGTTGGACTTGACTGTACGAAGACTAAACTTTCAAAGCATCATTATTTGTTCATTGTTTTTTTTTCAGTTCGAGAGGGATTTTCGCAAGTCTGCGAAAAACTGCGAGAAGAATTTAGATGACGATGACAGTCAATTGACTCAGTAGAAAATAATTCTAAAAATCAAATTCGATCATTCGAAGACTGTCCAAAGAGTGTTTCAATTTCCGGGACAAAGGCAGTTACAAAAGCCATTAATTTCATGAAGTCGTGATCTTTTCTCGGCCGGAAAGTAAAGACGTGATTGGAAATTGACTTATTTGAAACGTGCTTTCAAGTCAGTGGGAAGCGACAAGGGATATTCCAAATCATGCTAATGCAGTAAATTTAAATGCAATGAATATTCATGTTTATACGAATGGCTTTTCTATCATTCTCGATGCAAAGAAATTGAATAACTTCCTTACGTTTTATTTTCCGTTCTTTGACATACGCTGTACTATTTCAGAACATGCCAGTTCTGTTTGAAATGTAAAATTTTAAGCTTTTATCACGAACAGACTCAATTTTGTTCAATCAATCAAACTATGTGATGCGTGCGAAAGAACAGAGAAACATTCGCTGTCGACAGCTGATGTAACATACTGAATATTGTTTTCAAATTCTTCGTTCATACTGCATTATTTTACGTGAGATGTTTGTGACATCTAGCGAGAGGACTAGATGTTTTCTCACCTGCGCTTTTTGCCTATTATACTGTGTCTATGGGCAAAAATGAGTGGAGTAACGTAGACTATATACAGACAGAAATAGAGGCATTCGAACACACACCTGGCTGCCGGGAAACATGTCCTTCGCAGCATGAGGCGACATGGGAGCGATAGGGACGCCCATCGTCATGGACACATTGACACTCATTGGGAAGGGCGCCGTCGGACCGAGGTTCGTCATGCCGGCTGCGGCGGCGGCGGCGGCCGCCGACCCCGGGCTGCCATCGGGCGTCGCGAAGTGCACGTTGCTCGTGTGCGAATAGCTCGGCTGATGAGTCGACCCGCTGAAAATCTTTTTTTGAAAATCAATTGGTAAGAAAACAAACGCTTGAATGAGGGAATCCAAATCCCAAATTTCCACTGTCAATATATACGGTATAATTAAACGCTTTCCCCGAAACCCCCGAAGGTGTTTTGAAACACATTGGTTTTTCGAAATGGCTGAGGGAGAAATCCGAATTTCGCAGAGCAACTTTTCTAAAAATAACTCCAATAATAGGAGGAACTATTTTAAAATCTGAGAAATTGCATGATTGACAGAAGTTTTATTTTATGCAAAACCAACTGTTGGACTGTCCCTGTCGCAATAAGAGTTCAGAATTCTAACGTCCTTTTTTGATAATATCCAAGAATGCGTGTCAGATGTGATCAAAATTTCTCCGCCAAACTGCTTTACAAGATAACAGATAATTTCACTCAAATAAACACAAACGTATAATTCTGAAGGACGTGGTTTCCCCTTCAATGTTGAATATCCTTGATAATTTGACAGGCGATTGACAGTCGGGATATTTGTTCCGTTAAAATTGCACGCCTGAATATACGTCGAAGAGTGCGGAAGTGAGCTTTCTTATTCTTTGATATCAGATATACAATGCCAGGAAATGGATGCTTTGATCAGTACAAAATTTACCAAGTTGGTAGATCTACATTTACCTACTTGTTGGAACTTATGTAAGCGAAATTTTAAAAATGCATTTTGAATAATGACTGTTCGACGTCAATATCTCAGCAGTAAAAACTGAATTTTTCTTGTTTTTTTTTTAATCTGGCTGAACTCTGCACAGAGAAACTAAACTTTGAATGTAGTCAACACCAAATGGATTCCGAATTCCAATTCGCGGCCTCGATCAATGAAAAGCGCCAATATTTCACAACGAAGTGCTTTTGTTGACCAGAAATATCTCCGTGATTCTTTAAAATTATGTTTAAAAAAATCAAACTTTTCAAATTATGGAGCTAATCGCGAAGAAGGAAGTGGCAGGGACATTTCTGACAGTGTATCTTTCCCTTTGTCATGCAAAACAAATGCCAGTGGCCGTGGGAATTGTCTCTTTCATTTTTTTCTTGTTTTAGTTTCCCGTTATCCTCTCAAGTATTCCTTTCAACCGTGAAATGTCGCCGGTACTTATTTTTTTTTCTACTTCGAAGGTGACTTACAGACTCAGACACAGGGTGTCAAATTTCCACGAAATTTTAATTCTGCTGACACATTTTTGTGCATGAATTTTTGAGGGGACAATTGAAACGTTTCTTTTAAACTTTCCGGTAATGGTCACATTGAAGACGCAAGAACTGGAATTTTACAGCAACAAAATTCAAAAATAAGTACTGTACATGGAAGAATGAAATAGCGAAGATCACAATTCAATCTTCATCTAAAGCTTTTTATCTCAACTTCAATCAGGTGGAAATGGAATCAACCATGCCTCCAGTTTTGATCATTGCAAGAACATTTATATCTTCGTTACAATTTTGGTTACAAACAAAATGCTTCTTTCTTTCGGTTTCCATCTAACTTTTGGAGCATTTCTCCCTGTTATCTTGACTTCTCATTATTGAATCATTCAATTTTTTTATTCTTTAATTTTTTTAAAGCGTGAGTGGTACAGTACTTGAGTAAAATATAGTAAATTATCGTGATTTTAAATTTTTGAATCGCTTGATGCAAAGTGTACTCTGACTCGCCCGACATAAAAAAGGATGCAAACCTAGAAAATCGAAATCGAATTCAAAGATCTTCTCAAATGAGGGGTTCTATTTTTTTGCTTCTTTTAATTTGCCCTACGACATCGCGGACTGAAGGGTTACCTGATGATTATGGTGTGGCCCAGGGTGGTGGTGCAGGGAGTAGCCGACGGTGTGACCCGTGGCCAGAGGGTTGTTGGACGGCGACGGAGGTGTGCAGGCGCCTCCGTGGAAGGAATAATTTCCGGAAGTCGGTTGCTGCTGCAGGTGAGAGGTGTGGTGATGATGATGATGGCCATGGAGCTGTTGTGAGGACCTGTGAAAATTTCCCGCGAGACGTGAAGGGAAAACCGCAAAGCGCATTCAATCACGCTGTGCGACGACGAATAGAAAATAAAAGGACACCCCATCTCCCCATTTTCGAGTCATAAAAAATAAAATAAAAGACAGACATGCGCTGTCAAAAATCTTTTCCAACTTATTCATCTTCATCCCAAGTACTGCCGTCATACTTGGGGTTCTCATTTCTTTGCGCCTCTCCTAAGCAGCGGTAACGAAATATATTTTGAGCAGTCCCGTAAGAAACTCCCGTTTCATCATACTGTACATGATGTGATGCGTATAATCGCCTTCTGAACAAAATTGAAGTCAAATTTTCAAGCGAAACACGGTATTTCTGATGACCAGCGCATGACGATGATTGCATAGAAGATCGACTTTTGAGGAAATCAATTCGAAATGCAAGGATGGACAAGCTTTTTTCGCTGTGTCAAAGCAATAAAATACCGGATCACAGGCATGCCCATTTTTACGGTTCTTCGATGGAGGTTTTTAATATTTCAGGAAATGAAGAAAACATGTAATTCTGGGGAGAAAATGTAAAATTACCCGCATAGCTTTTTTTTTTTGTTCTGATTAATTGAGCTTGATTTTTGCTTTCTGTTCGAGTAGCATATTTTAAACTCGGAACAAGTACAAATGTTTAATCACGCCGTGTTTTTCGGTGTAGCTCAATAAGGACGTTTATAGGCTATTCTCGTCATTTAAGAAATTTCGGGATTAAAGCACTTCATGGAAGAAAAAACCATTTTGAAAACTAGGTTCCACACGAGTGCCATCTGTAAATTTTTACTGCACATCGTATCCCATGAAAAGGAATAATGACACTTTAAGGTACTGCATATAATCCAAATACCAGAATGAAATAATACTTCCGGAAAAGTTTTTTGATCGTTTAAAAGCTGAAATACTGGCTGCATGTGAATAAAGATATATTATATAGGCTTTTGGATTTCAATTGAAATTTTCTTGAAGATAACATTTTTCATTCTTTTCTGATATTTATCCATGCAAACGCGAGCTTAACAAAACATGATGTATTTGTTAAACCATCAGGTTAACCGAAAATTTGAATCCTAACTTCTGAATTTGCACGAATGATGAATGCCGAACGCAGTATTTCCTTTTTACAGCTTTTAAAAACGATCATTTCAAATAAAGGACCCAATTAAATCAAGTGAAGGTAATTTTTATGAGTTGCTTTCATTTCCACTTGTTCATTTTATTTTTAATTTCATCATTTTACACGCGCAATCTTTGCTTCTCTTCATTTTGGTCAAACTAAGAAACCTGTAAAAAATTAGATTTCGGGATTTTTCGAGCTAAGGAAATTAACATATTTGCCGAGGTGCGGGGGGGGGGGGGGTGAAGAATTGCGGAGAGCTAAAATTGATGATCTTTTGTGGTCTTAAACTGTTTTGTGAAGGAGTTGACACGATGCTGAACTTGGAGGCAACGGTTCATTGGCCCAATGATATAGTCATTCTCTTCATTTTGAAAAGCATCACGTTACATTTTCATTCATTTTCTATTTGTGGCATACATCCCCAAAATATTTGCCTAACGTCATGCAGAAATTTGAGACGTTAGGGAGGTCTGTATTTCATTGTTCTTCGAGGAATCTTGAATGGAAATAAACGAAAATTTGACATCGGCAGGTTCAAGCTTTTGAGATTCAACTGCAGTGTAACAAATTCTTGAAAGGCCAGTTTACTTGATTTGCTCAACTTATTATAGCCTTACCCCAAAAATGACTCATGTCAAAGCCACGAAAAAAAGGCGCATAGAGCAAAACATTTATCGATCATTCCAACCAGTATATAAATAAAATTCATGTGAACCTGGAATTGTACGGTGTGCTCTGGTAAAAGTGGTGGTGATGCTGAGGCGGGTTCGTTGCCGCCGAGAACCCGAAAAAAGGGTAGCTTGCAGGCGCAGGTGCTGGGTTCGCTTCGAGCCCGATCCCGTCGGTGTCAACGACTAACCCAGCAGGGTTCGGCTGGAAGCTGTCCACGCTGCTCATGTCACCAACGTCGCACAAAATGTCGTCTGATGCCCCGAGAATGTCCAGGTATTGGTCACAATCTTCTTGGCTCGTCAAAGCGTCTAGATCCAGAAAAACTTGCTGTTCGTCACTGGTTTGCTGCTGCTGCTGTTGTTGTTGTTGTTGTTGTTGTTCTTGCTGCTCAGGGTGATTAAGATGATGGTGATGGAGTTCACTGCTACCACTACTGATCTGTTGGGGTACTGCTTCCAGCAATAAAAGCTCGGTTGGCAAAGGCTGCAAAAATCGAATGCGAGTCCAGAAGTTCCATGAAACATTTTCTCACTCTTGGTTAAAGTTATCATGCATCAGGAAGTCGTACATTTACAAATAATCGAGCGCGAATTATTTTGTATTCCTTATTTGTACTGTACATAGACTTATATGAAAATATTTATGTAACTACAGGAAATCAAAATATTTTAAACCGAAATATAATTCAATTCTCTGCGCATTTGCTACGGATTCTCTTGAATATGCACCTACTGAGTGTGATGTGCGTAAATGGATTGTATTTTTGTCAATATTTCAACCGTGTTTAAATAGCTGTGGATGTCTATAAGAATTGACCGCGACGAAAAACGAAAAATTTATTCTGAAGATGTGCGAAAATAAATGTTTCAGTCATATTGACAATTTTCAAAAATATAATCCCTGATACAGGATCAGATTTACAGAATAGTTATTTATACAAAAATTACTGTACAGTATTGCATTCTCATATTTGCTCTAAATAGGAGCAATTGCGACAGTAACCTATTCATGGATATTTATTATAACAATCGATCGTAAAGAGAATTCTCTGTGAATTTGTGCCACAATAAATTCAAAAATTCCATAGTTGTCCTATGTTAACCAAAATCACGAATACTCAAGTGCATAAGATACGGGTTCCAATAAAAGTACATACTATATATCTTGTAATTATAAAAATATGACGCATGCTGTAACCTGATGAACAGGTTCGATGTCCTCCTTTCATCAATTTGAAAAACAAAATTTCAAAAACACCTCTTCGTCGTCGCACACACGCAAAAAAAAAAAAGCACCGGGGTAGAAATGGAGGTACAGTATACAATACAGTACTGGAATTTGATTTTTAAAATCACCTCGTTCTGGTCGTCGTCCGGTGGGATCCACTCGCGACAAATGGCCGCCAAGGGGTCCGACGAATTCGCCTCACTCCCGGCCGTCGGGTCAAAGTCGAGTTCGAATTCCAAATTGTGAAAGTCGATGCCCGAGTCGTCAGCACTGGCGCCTTCGTCGTCGCAGATTTCCCGCAACGCCGACGACAGCGTATCCTCGTTGCCGTCCCCGTTGACGAGCACAACTCGAATGGCGTCGTCTGTCTCTTCCGTTTCCGGCTTGTCGACCAGGAAGTCCAGGTTCTGCGAGAGATGCGAGCAAAATGCCAACTCCTCCTCCGTGAGTGGATCTCCGGATGCTGCTGCTGCCTGTGCACCCGACACAACGACGACATCAGCAGCAGCTGCATCAGCCGCCACCTCCGACGTCGGCGGGGGAGCCCCGACATCGTCGATGAGACAAAAGGGCGGCTGCATGTCGCACATGTTTGACGGTTGTCGGCGGGAGGTGCGTTCCCGGCCCTGATTTGCCGCTTCCACGGGCGGCGGAGTCGAGGGTTCCGCGCTGATTGGGGGTTC
This sequence comes from Notodromas monacha, assembly GCA_905338405.1. Classification (NCBI taxonomy): domain Eukaryota; kingdom Metazoa; phylum Arthropoda; class Ostracoda; order Podocopida; family Cyprididae; genus Notodromas; species Notodromas monacha. The sequence goes on along the minus strand of CAJPEX010000231.1, from coordinate 107,328 downwards.
GATGTGGGGAAGGACCCCCGGCTGAATTAGGGACCTCCCATTTCCTGCTGGTCGACGGCGCACGTCTGTCGCATGGGTATCGCTCTGCTGGTGACGATGAGCTCGCTGGCACACGTCGTCGTGCTCGTTGAATTCTGGCTTTTTTTTCCTCGGTTGTCAGGTAAAAATCTAGGAAATGAATAAGAAATCAGTCAACTAATACATCATCGTTGCTATGAAAACTCTGAATTTCCCAAGCGAAAATGGAATCCATTTTCACGATTCATTCCAATTTCAACCTCGGGGATCTCCTCGGAATTTTCCGAAAATGTACTTTTCATTTTATTACTGTAATATGACAATTATCCAATTCTTGAACTAAACTGTGATTCACAAAATGGCAATTGTCAATTATAGTCGGTGTTCGGAACTCATTTGCATTCGATTCGGATCCACGGGATTTTTTCATTACCTTTATTATTTTCGAACCTCCACCTTTGAACAAAAACTATTGATTTTTCATCATTTTGAATACGTCATATCCCTGGATTGAATGCTGAGTTTCGTGTAGAAGTACCGACTGAGAAAAATCGTCGGGAGCAAAAACGCCTCAAAATCTCTGTCGGGAATATGACTAGGGAGAAATATGATTTGTCCAGCAGCATTTTATGAGTACTGAATACAGTATTAAAATTGTTGTTCAATGATAGCCAGAATGTGTTGCTCATGAACAAGATACAGCATTCGTTTGAAAAATAAGAAGCATTCGGCAATGGAAAATAAACGTGACACGTGGCCGGATGCGCAGCATCACGCATACGAAAATCCCGAAATCCGCATTTGAAAGTAATTTAATTCCGGCACGTGGCCCTCTCGAAAAGGGATTCGATCGCATAATTTGCAATTTGAAAGCTTGCTTCTCTTTTATTGTCTTGCTAATTATGCAGAAAATGCGCTGCAATACACACGCGCTGGTAAGCGCATGTAAAACTTTGCGGTTTATTTCGGGTAGCGTTAAGAACGAATTATTTTCAAATTTCTCTCTTAATCAAGTGGTACTGAGTATCAATCTAGGAAGCCAATTTTTACATCATCCGAACAGCACGGGATTACCTCAGCTTTTTTTTTTAATTTGTATTTCGTATCAATTCGAAGAACGATAAATGCGCTACTCCAATTCAACATTCATAAGGAAGACACAAATCTTTTTCACGAGGATGCCAGAATTTTCTTTCGCTCATTTCCACAGACATATTGTTCGTTTTTTTTTCAATAACTCAAAAATATGCTCACATATTTCCTATACGTCATGCATGACGTTTAGGTATCCTATCTTGCCAATTTACTGCCCCCTTTTCACCCCATCTTTCTGAATTTTGGAAACATGTGCAGGCTCTACAAGACAGCATGACGTTTCTGCTTAAATTATTACATCCTGCATTTTCTTTATCCATGCAATCAGCTCTCCAGACCAGCAGCATAGTGGAAAAAGTCGCCTGAAAACTTGTTTTCTGAAAGTTTTCACTCAAATGGTTCTTGAAACTATTCCGTGGCACTTGGAGCCATAAAATTACCTACCGCTAAAAAAAATTGAACGAGCTTTTATTTGGTGCTTTTTTCATTGTCGCAGCTTAATTTTCTACCGAGCTATTTTAAGTAAAAAAGTGGAGTCACTTTTTTTAGGCCCGCCCTGCATGTAACCCCTGTAAAACCAGAAAGGTTGAAAGTGCTCGCAAAAGATGCATGGATGCTAATTTGCAAGCCAGAAGAAAAAATTATGCATCTCATCAGTTTCAGCTAGGCTTCAAGGAACACAAAAAAAGTTTGCGGTTTCATAATTAGACATGAATGGTCCATTCTATAAAGTATGGTCCATTCTATACAGGTTCTATACAGTACTCATGCGCTTGCTGGTTCATCGACTTGATGAAGTAAAATAAAAATGTCCCACACGCCCTCGAATGCCAGGGATGAGCTGTGACGTCAAAAGGACGCCCATGACGAGAAGTGAAGCCGAATCAAAGACCTACACTCGATTCAGAGGATCCTTCGCAATCCGAGTCTTTCGAGAAGACGTACGATTGAAGGAGAGAAGACCTAGGAATCGTGTGTAACCGTGCACAGCTTCTTTTCAGCCCTCACACAGCTATTCATCAAAACTTGCCCCTCACTGTACCAAAGAGGCCTCTTGATTAGTTTCCTGACTTCATCCCTCTGCAATAGGGCAAATGTAATCTTCCTTCAACGTGCCATTTCACACTCCTCAGGTCGAGGGAATTATTTGACGCGTGACGAGACGGAACCGAAATAAAAATGGTCCGAGAGAGAAAAATGGAGAAAAAAAATGTGGAGGATTTTCCTTCAGCTTTAGCTTGGGAAGATCCGCGGTTTCCAAACTTTCATGTTTCACCGCACAAATACTTCCACAAAGAAACTAAGTTTTAACTGTAAACTGTTGCCTACGTGCGAAGAAGAAATTTCACCGTTTTTTTTATTATCGAAAGTGAGCATCATTTTTCATTACCCGGTTTCCTCACAAATTAATCCTTTGCAGAGCTTCTACGTTATTTGTCCTGTGAGTTTGAAAAATATGATCCCTTCAATTCAAAAGCCTGAAAGCGATATCTCCTCCTCGGAGAAACTAATTCGTTATCGAGAATTATCAATGCTTCCAATGAAAAAAAAAAATCCATGAACCAGCACAGACAAAATTTTAAAAACATCAAATATTTGTAATGCTGCATCTATCACCGAAGATTATTTATACGTTGGAAAAATTGAAAAACTTCAATATCCCGGAAACTATTGAGATGTATTATCATTTTTTGGTGAGTTTTTCTTGATAAAATGTAGTTGAATTCCGAGGTTTCTGTTATCAATCAAAATCGTTCATTTTGAAACCAAGCATTAAAGCAGGATTTCCTGCAATAATAAGATACAGTAGTTTGGAATTTCAGCATTTAAAAAATTCTTGAAGATCAAAAACAACCATTTTCGCACTCGGGCTTTATACATACGTATTAGGTGATTTTTTTACGATACTATCTGTACTAGCATTTGCTGGGGTCCTAAATGACCTTTGGTTGATTCGAGAATGAAATTCGCTTCCCTAAAAAATATGTTACCAGCTGAAAAACTAATAAAAGGGAGTCCACTTCCAAGCGAATGATTGACGTCATTTGTTGAATTGACGTTTTGACGCGCATGAATTCTTATGAGGAATTCTTTTCGTATTTTTTATTTTTATTTTTTAAAACGAATGCTAGTTACAGATAATTGCTTACCTTTGATTCTTGTTGATTGACGGATGGGATGACGAGATTGATGACTAGATATGAAGCAAATTGATGACTTAGATTGGACGGATGACTAGTAGTTTCATCACAGCACGTGTTCCACTGATAAATATATAGAAGACGCAATAACACAACGTCTTTTCGTTTTGTTTTCTTTTTTTGTCACACTCCGGCTCGGAAACAGGCGTCGTTTTCTTGACTAGTAGAAACTCATTTGACACCGGGTTCACCAGCCAGCAGCCTGGGTCGAGGGCTGTTGAAACAATGCGGCCCGGGTGCGGAATTAGGGCGGAAGAATCCTCGCCACTCGGCCCCAGGTGTCGAAAACTGCTACCTGTGTTGAAATCTCCCTTTGCGCCCTTTGTTTTTCCTTGCCCAGGAAATCGGTGGTTTGGTTTTTTTTTCGTTTGGTGGTGTTCCTCATTCTCTCTCCTTGCGTCTCTCGCATTTTCCAGCACCCAGCTGCGGCTCAGCATTGGACGACGTCGACAGGAGGGGACGACGACTGTGACACCGGGCATTCCGGAAATTCCTTCATCTCTCGAAACGAGAGACATTAGGTCGAGCAATCGGTGTTAATATTGTGTTTTGCTCATCTGAGAGGTTGCTTCCGGTTTTTGTCAAGGCAGTTATCCGGAACTAAAATAGCCGGGTACCTCCAACGATTTAATAAAATATATGCAAGGCAATTGAATAAGGAAATCCTTATTTCAATCGTGGAGAAGATTTTTTGATTCTCAAATGCTTAATGCATCGTATCGAACATTAATTTTAAAAAAAAAATCATAAAGCTAAGTTATTTTTTCTCCATCAATCAAAATATACTGAATCTTAGGATAACAAATATTTGCATAATCTCATCTCCGCGGTATCTCCAGAGTAAGCAAATTATTTCAGAGCGGAAATCATTTATTTAAAAAGAATTTTTGAAAATCCAATTTTTGAACTCACTTTTGGGTACATCATCATATTAATATGAACGTCGTTGGTGCATTGATTGACGACGTGATTAATCTACTATCTCCTCGATATTTTTTTATTCAAACAAATTTTGATTTCAATTTTCATGACCAAAATTGTCTATCAAAAATTTTTAATGAATCCTAAGACACAAAATGTGCTTGCTTTTGGCATACTTCCAAAGTATAATGGTCATGTGCTGCGGCCGAGTAATTGGTTTGTGATCTTAATTTTGCAGGAAGTTGTTTCATGAAATGCTGCTAATTGTCGGATCATATTGGCCAAAATTCAGCTTGGTTTTTTGTTGAATGCAGGCATAAAAAAATTTATAAATTCGGGTACACTATTTTACAATTTTTGCAATTTGCTCTTTGCCAAATTTTGAGCAATATTTTACAGGAGATACTCAGGTTGAGGCTGGTGTTTTTATTTCAAGATCAGAGGTAACACATTTATTTGGAAATTACTTCGTCATCCGCATCGAGAAATTCGGGAGAGCGTTTTTTTTTTTTTTTTTAGAAAAAACACCACAATTTAAGTTGTATTCAAGAAAATTTCAAAAAATTTCGGGATATATTTAAAAGAGATATAGTGACACCGAGGCTGAATGAACGTATCACAGACGGTTTACGGGATTATTCTTGAATAGGCATTTTCAATTTGGCTGAATGCAGAAATCATTCCATTCCTATTGCCGAATTAATGTCGAAGTTAGTTGCACTCGTGCTTTTGGAAAGCCCCTCGCGGTCGACCATTTTCGGGACACGGAGAAAATCCTATAGGAAGGATGATCCGACGACGACGTAGTTTTTGCCCTGTGCACGTTTGCCTCTGCCTTTTCCCTGTGCTGCATTGGTGACCGGTTTTTGCTCCACACGTCCTTTTTTCCCCCTCCCAACCCCCACTTAAAGCTGAAAGCGACGTGTTCATCCTTTGTTTTTTGGCCGAAAAACATGTTCCTTGGCAGTGGAAAGGTTGCCACATATACTGTATATTTGCAGAATTATTCGTAGACTCTGCGTTTCTTAAGCAGGGTCGTGGTGCGAGCTTTTTCCGGAGATGAGTGCCGTGTGTTTCCTGGAAGGCAAATCAATTGCAGAATTTGCGTCAGTCGAGGGACTCGATACGGTTTATACGGGTGGCATTGATCCTCTCGTGGATCAGCATCTTCCGGAGACTGATCAGTAATTTCATTATCATACGCGTGAGGCAAAATTGTTTATGGGATTTTACAAGCAGTTTGATGTATGAGCAATCAGCGACACTGCTTAATGGTGGAAAAAAATTTTGAAAAAAGTTCCCGCTTACTATTCAACAAAGGAGAAGAAAACATCGTGCAATAATTTATAATTGAATAATTTATTATAATTCCGGAAAGGTCCTAGTTGAGAAACTCAGGTCGGCTCTTCATTGAGGTATTCAACCCGTTGAGCTTCAAAATTGTGGCTCAACTAGTTTTTTGCAGCAGAACATTAGGGAGGTTACGAGCAAAACTGAAAGGATAAACTACAAAAAAAAATGTTTTTCGCCTGTACTGTTGAATCCAAGGTTTTTCAAAAACCGCGCATCTTTTAATTTGGTGCGGACAAGCTGCTTCCTTTTGCTGCATAAGCGAGAAAGTTAAGTCCAAAAAAATCCTGAGGTTTCATCAATGCAATAAAGTTCATTGATGAAATCTGTTATTAATTTTACTGCTGCTCTCTTCTCGGTGCGCACGGTTCGAAGCAGTCGGTGATGAAAAGTTCAGGTTTTACTCTTCCACACGAATTCAAACGGGAAATTGATTCTTTTGAGGGGCATGAAATTGAGCCACTAAAAATTGAATTACGGAGGTGCTGTTATTCAGCCCCATTTAACCGTTTGCAAATAATAATATCAATAATCATATTACGATAGTGTATATGCAATGATGTCCGATCGGGAAAAGTGACTATTTTCTCTGTGGTGACGGCGAACAAAACTGTCTTCATTCGTTCCCATCCGTCTGCTGGACAGAATGAAGGACGAAATGAATGAACAAGAATGAAAATTTTGCATTCCTTGAAATACAGTATCCTGAATATTATCTGTCCAAAACATTAGCATGAATTGCAGATTCCCTCAGCGTCATCAATTCAGCACCGGTGGAAATGAGAGGACGGACGGAGGTGTTCGATTGCGAACGCACGTGTCGTTGGCAACACTCACCGTCATTCGGGGGTTTTGCTCCGTTTTGTTCCGCGGAACAGGAGCTCGGCGGCGATTTGAATTATTTTCCTCTTGCCAGCAGGTGAGACCAGGTCGATTGTCGAGGGCTTTGCCCCCCTCTCGCATGTGCTGGGGGTTTATAAGACGAACAGTCCCGAATTCCGCTCTTCTCCTCCTGCTGGATATTATTAATGTTTCCTGTATTTCGATTTTTTTTTCCTTTTCAAAACGACGTCATCGACAGCAGAGGAAAAGTCGAGGACGTACGTAAAATAAATATAGAAATTTAATGGGGATAAACGTTGGAAGGAAAAGAAACGCGAAAGGAACGAGACTACGTCATCGACGGAGACGAAGAACAGTTTATAGAGACAAAGAACATAGAGTATAGAAAATCCTTACGACAACCTTTTGAAAGAAAAGAAAAGTGAAGGGACATTTTCTTATCTGATTTGCTTTGAGCTCCGCCATTTTTTGTTTTTATCAATTCCCCTTCCTTAATTACCATCTGCATGTGTAATTGAATGAATATTTTGTGACAGGTCTTTTCAAATTCTGTAAAGCACGGACAGAGGAACGAACCCGTTTCATATTACAGTACAGTACTTCCCTGGGTGACTGATCTTCTAGCAATAACTTCTGGTCCATACAGGAAATATCTTCTGTTAACCAGGTATTATCGGAAAAATAAGAAAATAAATAAATAACCCAACTAGGAAGCGTTCATGCTTTGTTCTGGAATGCAAACGGTGAAAAAATGGCAGGTTGACAGTGGAGCTTTGAGCAAAAATTCTAAGCTGATCAGAAAATATTCGGGATTTCGTGTAATGCTCTCGTCTCGTTTTAGTTCAGGGCACTGTTCGGGTAAAAATAAAAGTACTGTACTTTCCTGTAATTATATTTTATATTATTGATAAATGATAGCAAAAATAGCACATGAATTCTTGCAGGGTTCGCAGAACTGGACCGAGAAAGTTATTTTCTGCCAACAATAAAATCATTCCCTTCATTTCAACGATTTCCTGGATCATAAACAAAAATACTGTAACGGGATTTTTTTTAATTTTGAGGTAACTCTGAATGTTACTTCGATCGATTGAGAGAAAGTTGTCTGACTATTTGATAAAGAATAATTTCGACGAATAGAGACGCGTGAAACTTCGAAATTTTCTCAAGAGTCACTGAACCCCGGAGGAAAAAAGGTTTGGCAACATATTTTCACGAATAAATCACGCTGTTCAAATCAATGCGACTGAATGCACGCAATTGAACATGCAAAAGAAAATTTGCACATATCAATTGTAAGTTTTGGTTCCATGGTACATCCAACAATTCGGAATACTGTTTTTCAATATTAGGATGCATACATTTATTTTTTGCTCGTTCACTCTCATAATATAATTGACGAGTTTTGGCTGGCGGAGATTCAAAAATTGTATGCAAAAAAATGCCCACCTCGTCAAATTTTCAGATTCTTTCGGATGTCAAATGTAGGTCGGATTCATCATCAGTGCAGTCATAACCGTTAAATTTTGATGAATGATGTTGATCCAAGGTAAATGAACGTTAATGTAAGTGCGTCTCTATTTCCCGGATGAGTTCCTCATATTCAATCTATTCACCTTCAACCGCTGAGCGACGCTTCATGATTCATTCCATTGCAAATCTGATGAGCCAAGGGCTATCAAAATCTATTTCGCGGCGAAATCGTTCCACGAAAATGAATCTTGTCAGAGAGCGCGGAAAAAGTAAATGAAATGTCCCATGAGATTCGCTTTGCAGTATTCCTCGAGGGCATGAGACGAATGTGGGTCTGCAACGGGGACCTCGCAAAGTTAAATTAGCCCGTAGTATTCCGGGACTTTTCTTTAAGGGGTTCCAATCGAAAAGTTGTATCACAATTGAAATTGTTCACAATCACAGAAATTTTCGGATGTAGCCCGGGATAGTTCGGAGATTTCTAAAACAATTTTTCCTGGGCGTGAACCACATGTTTGAAGTACCTCAATATGTAGAGACTTGAGAATCTTCGCTTAGTGCTGCTGTTTCCTTCCGTTGGACAAATGCACATTTCAGTTCGAAGCAGCAAATCATATTTTATTACTTTATTTGCCATTTTTCTTTTGGTTTATTTTTCTAGATATAGTTGTTCAAGGACTTCAGGTGGCGCTCATTCACATAGGCGCTATACAAAGTTAAAAGTGAAAGAAATAATATCAGAATTCATAAATTCGTGCTTCAATTTGAGGTGAAATTCAATATGCCACGAAAAGGGAATAAAATATTCAAGAAAGGCAGGAATTATCATATTTATTACTTTAGGCTCGATCATTTGGGATGCATGAAATATTGATTCTCGTCGGGAATAGCTGTTTTAAAACATGTATCACCAAGACCTTTCACGTGAAAATATTTCAACATTTATATATCAATGCATTATTTCTTGCAACAAAAACCATCGAAGAGGATGCCGCAGTGGAGCACATATTTACCGAATATATTTTCAGTGATAACAGCATTGTTTTAGATATGCAGTGCACCCTAATTAAATAAATAAAGAGAGGTCTTTTTATTCATTTACAGTACTGCACTACTGTAGTTTTTTCTCTGGCATTGAACTAAAGATGAAATATACATAGAATTCCGACGAAGTCGATTCACGGGAAACTTCCGCAAAGCCCACTTATTCATCCTCGCAAAAATGCTGTACCGTGCACGTATGGTGTAGATAGAAAAAACGAGACGGAAGCAACTTTTTANTAAAAATTAAAATTACATAGAATTCCGACGAAGTCGATTCACGGGAAACTTCCGCAAAGCCCACTTATTCATCCTCGCAAAAATGCTGTACCGTGCACGTATGGTGTAGATAGAAAAAACGAGACGGAAGCAACTTTTTATTATTATTTTTTTCTCAAATATTAGAAATCCCCCGCAAAACTAGGGTCAGAATCAGCAGCAGGTAACACGAGAGGATTAATCAAGCCCCCGGAGAGTTTGCGTCATCTGCGCGCGAAATTCGATCTCCTGCGTTCGGGCAGAAAGCTGTCGCATGTTGTGTATTCCGCTGCGATCCCCCGACTTCCGCTCGGCTACTTCCGGGCCACGAAATTTCCGACAATTGCACTTCACTACAACGCCACACATCCGCACATTTCCTCATGTCTTTATGTGTGTGTGTGTTTTTTTTCTTCAATTCTTGATGCATATTTCATCGCACAGACCCGCTGTTGAGCAAATCTGTGTGATTTATCAGGTTTCCGCGACGATTACAAGGCAACAGATCACATGCAAGCTTGTTTTCTTCGCGGTGACAAATTTATCATATTGACCCCGAAGATTCGTATCGTGTTTTGATTTCTGCTTTATATATTCTTGTTATATATGGGTTTCAGTATTTCCTCAGTTTTACTACCGCTATAAAATTCAGTAGGATTGCCATGGTTCAGGTCTCAATGAGCCGCGTATTCAAAATTTAAATTCACAATACATAAATTTTGATTCATTCAGAGAAACACTGGACAACTTCGGCATGGAAATGTTGTAGTTATTTGGCAGTTTTGGGTGTTCTTCAATTAATGGACGGATTTTGTCACGCGTGCTAATCCTGATAAATGTACAGTACTGTACTTCGACATTGTTTTCCAATGTATTCAATATTATCCTTATAGTTGTAATGATATTTTCCGTTTCGAATACAATTTCGATCATTCTTGATGTTTGATTATCTGGTAAAATGACCTTGATCCATTATTCAAAATCTCTTGAGTTGTACAGAAACTGGTTTCGTAAAAATGTTTCTTCAGTGTATGTTAGTGACGATCAGATTATGTTTTTTTTCGTTATTTGTCAAAGCCACATAGACTCCCATAAAGCGTGTTTTTTTATGTTCGAAAAAGATCAAAGAACGCACTGGAAAATGCTGCAGTATTTTTGTTTTAAAGGGGAAGTAAAACATGCATAAGGGGAACCGGAAACTGCGACGATGTGCAATTCATATGCAGTATTGGGGAAGGGCGTCAGAAATGCACTGAGTCACTCTTTTTTTTTCAGTGACGATACATTTTTATGAGCTCTTGCTCCCACTCAAGTCCGGAAAACATAACAACCTTTGCTGGAACATATGTCTAACATTTACAGTACAATGCAGTACATTACAGTACAATATTTTCAAAAGCTCTCCTGACACAGGAAGCGATTATAAGTTGTAAAGCTGAATTAGTTCATGGGCCAATTGACGCCTCCTGTCCATAGGTGCAAATCGGGAAATATCTTTCTGAAATCCCCATTCTGTTAAGTGAAAAGTTTTTTTTAAATATTGGGTTTCGTGACTGTTATCTTTCTTCGAGGCGAGTTCTGACAACAACAAAAAGGCAGACATATATCCGAAGAGATCCATCGCAAGGATTCGGGTTAAACAAAAAACCGTGAAATGCGGCTCAATTTTTAAATTGAAAGATTTCCATCAGGTACTGTATATAACAGTTTCATAGACGGTGCGGATTTTTCCGGTGCGATTCAGAAATTAATCTTCGTCGTCGGATACGCTCGGGTAAATTCCGTTCGTGCTCCCCGGGACCGGGATTCTCCAATTCCGATCAAGTTAAACAAAAATGTATTCCTATTTTTTTTGTTCAAAAAATGCTGAAGAGGGAGAAATGAAGAATGAAACAGTGAACAGGAGAGTCGGAGTCCCGTTATGCACTCGATCGACGCCACGGAAATTTTTTTTCTTTTTTCCGCCCAGAATCGATTCGAATTTAACGTTGCATTCCCGGCGGCCCTTGTTCAAAGCGTTTATATTTCATCAGGTGAAAAATTCCCGAAAAGGAAATTGGAAAATATGATATATTGAACGCCGAAGACGAGGCGCTTCTCCAGCAATGGCAATCAAAAGACCAGCTTAAATTCAATTTGGGTTTTTTTTTCGAAGCGGAAAAAATGGGGAAATTGATCCCAGCTTATCGAGATGAAATCTATTCATCTGCTCCCGTCGTTTTCTCTCTATGTGAAAAGAGACTTTTCATTTCTCTTTTCCTTCATCGCCATATTTCTATTGAACTCAATTTCCGAGACACAAAAATAATGCTTCCGATGCTACGAAGCCATTAATGGAACTAGACGTAATTAACAATATAGAATGAACTGTCGATTTACACTATGAAGGAAAAGTGCCAATCAAATCGCTAGAAAATAATCTCAGCACAATACATTTAAAAAATCGTATCACGGGAGGAAGCAAAAATTAAAATGCATGATGTTTGTTCCACGAATCTCTCCTCTTCAACCTCAAATGTTCCCAGATTGAACTGTAGAATATTTAGATATTTTAGAGAGCATCATCCAGTTATTACGGGTGAGATTTTTTTTTAAAGAGAACCCCATGGAACTCTTTAGGAACGTTTCATAAAGACACGCGTGAATTAATTCAGCGAAATCCTCATGGGAAAATTTGCTGCCCATGATTACGAATGGCAAGTTCGGACCGAAATTTTTCCCCACGGATGCAGATTTTAGGAACAACAACGAAAAAGCTCGTACAATCCCCCTTCATTCTCACTAGTTGGATGTACAGCTAACAAAACATAGCTGACAATATGAGCAACAACAACAAAAAGCGCAACCGCCTCCCGCATGTTTAATCCGTGCAGATCAAAAGGGAAGACTGGTGTTGATGGATTTATATGCTCAGATTGTCTCTGTTGTGCATCAACCACGAGATGACGTTTTCCCAGCGGGGCGTCGACGGGTTTAAAAAACTCTGCACACGCCAAAAATCCTTGTCACGTTTGCTTTAAAAAAAACGCAACCACCCGCTGAGTTCAAACTGCAATTTGGTTTCATGAAGGATTTTTTTACATCCAGGAAACCTAATATTGAAGAAATTAGCTTGGTTTTTCCAAGCGTGAACTTCTCCGGTGCGATGGAGTCTCATTTCTTCAATATTTCATAAATACGCAATACTGTCGCATATAATTTATTATGAACATTGCGTATTACTTTTCACGCATGCGTCTGCATGTGAAAATCTCGGCAAGTTACTAATCTTTTCATGGAGTTCAACGAGAATTTTTTCGATTTGCAGCCCCATGAGAATTGCAGGAAAAAAGTTGGACTATAAGTTGAGTCTGCTGTAAAACACATATTGATTTATAAATTACCATCAAAATGCCTTTGCTCAAGAAACAATCTGCTTCAACAAGCATGAACCTGTGTGTCAAAAATTAATGTGGGGTGCAAATGACGGAATTAATGCCAACAATTCATTCGCCTGGTAAATTCATGGACTTTCATTCAACAATTACAGGATGAGGCGATTACATATCTACCTCATCCCAAGCAATGCATTTCAGGAAACCGAAGACATCAGATACAGAACTGTACTTCAAGTTTGTAAACAATAAATTCGTCTATATAAAAAATGAGCCTGTTTAATTGTAGAATGCTGCGCAAATACAGTTTAAAAAATTCGCAGATTGTTCACTTGAGTCATTGTCAAATTATTTTTCAGAAACAAGCATATTGAAATGATTGAAATTAAAATTACCCAAAATTTTCACAAACTATGCCGTAACGCTAAATCTATATAGAAACCATGGGGAAGCTGATACAATATTTTTTTCCCCAATTTTGTTTTTATCCTTTACCGTAAACTCGCCTTCGGTTTTGCGTCAGTTTTGCATGTATTGTATTTCAAGTATGAGAATGAGCAAAATTTTGAAACCTTAACACGTTCACGAAATCACTCAAAAAATCAACACGGCGGGCAGCAAATACACCACGTGGGTGGCGAACTGAAACATAAAAATACTATTTTGTGTTTGAATCGCAAACACGGCCAGGGTTAGCCCGTGTCCACGCACCGTCAGCTCAGTCGTCGAAAGAACCGACGTTTTAGATCGACAGTGTCCACAGACCACCTCTCAATTCGACAAACACAACCTCAAACCGGGTCTCCCTGTTTGCGCAGTACCAATTCAATCGAACCAGTCCCGGAGTACAGCAAATTTAGAGAGAAGAGGAGGAACACGGACCTTCCGAAAACAAAACAAAAAAGAAATCCAAGTTCGAGCAAATTTAACCGACAATTTATTACTTGATCGCGGATTGGTACTCATGGAATGAATCTGAACGAAATTAGACAATTTATGGCAATTTTCGATGTACCAACGGATGAATTTTTAGAGGATTTGAAAGGAACTGACACCTTGCTACAAAATGTACAAGGGTATTATGTTCTGAGAAGTCGTTTTAGTTCCCTCAACCTTTTTAGCTGTGATACGACACAGTATCAATATAATTTTCCACGAAACCTCTGATAAGGAGAATTTATAAGCGTCTATTCGCTTCTCATTTTCACTGAAATGAAATCATGCCTTGACTGTTTTTTGGCTGTTCTCAAACCGGAGAGCAGATATTTTCAAGGAATGTTTTTGAAACTTCCAGGAGAAGTCATTTTGGCAGCGAATGAACAGCTACAGAATTAAAGGCCTTTTTGTCTGTTCAATACTGTATCATCATTATGGATTCGTTTAACTTGCGCATTACATTAAAATTGAAAAAATGTCAAAGCATATGTAATGGAAACCGTGCTCAGCAAACTGTGATGTTCAATGAAGATGTCGCACGTTCTTCATTCGTTTCTTCTATAAGTAATGAAACTAATGGACTGCTTCATATTCTGGGTGTGCACACACAGCGAACGCTTAACCTTTGTTTTTACAGGATGCTGGATGCTTATTAAATCTTGAGTTACATGCAGGGGTTTACAATGCACAGTGAGATAGGGCAAATATTCGTGTCATAACACGCACGCCTGAAACACTTTCGCTCGGACAGATGTCGTTCGAATCATCTGGTACCGACGTTGACACACACACACATACTATGCTGTGCTGTTGCACGTATAGACTTTGCAGTAAATACATGTACAGTATATAGTCGACGAACCCGTGATTAATTCGCATTGTATAATGTGCGGAAACGAGAAAAACACTCACAGCGGGAAGCGCGACTCGTGGCGAACTAGAGTTTTCGCTTGAATGACATGAGCGAGAAACGAAGGAGACTTTGCAAAGGATTCATGAAACCTTGTTTGGACATTCCCTGGTGCAGCAGCCGCACTTTTTTGAGGTTTCCCCGGGCTGCGGGTCGCGTATAGTCGGACCTTATTTGCAAGAAGAAGGAAAGTCGCGTCTTTACACAGGTAGCGTGTGCTAAAGGCTCCCATAGAAGCTGAATGGTCATGACAAGTTGTAACAAGGGGCTGGAAAAAACCCGACCGCCTGGCCCACGTGCTAATGAAATCTTTCGCGGACCAGCAGATTTTAATTTTTTCAATTCCACGGACGACCAGCAACCTTCCGTACAATTTTTTATGACCAGCATAACTCTTCTAAATACTGTACCTGCCATACAGTCCTCAGAACAAGGCTTGCATTGCAAAATTAAGGTAAGAACCAACAAAGCAACTATATCATAGAATGTCTTTAAAAAATAGAAAGCTGAGCTTCACGGAAGGTTTCTCAATTTGAAAATTTAAAAATGATATATTTCAGCAGGTGAAAATATGTGTGAAGTTTTAGCTGTTAGAAGAAAAGCCAACTTTTATTTTTCATCCAATAATTTAAGTCACAATTGTATTTCCAAAATTTCGGATTGCAATGACACAAAGCATTACTAATTCCAATAAATTTATGATGTGTAAGAAATTTTCCCATCGACCTGCAAAAAACTTCTGTGGATCGGCGCCGGTCCGCGGACCACGGGTTAGGGATCGAGTACAGTACTGTAAACATGCACATTGTTGCTGCATGTTGTACAGTATAACCAAAGAAATAGGTTAATGAGTTTGGACAGACTCAGCAAATAAAAGGGAAGCAAAATAATCAGCCTGAATATAAGCAGCGGATTTATGAACATAAATCCATTTGGCTGAGCATAAAATGAAACCATTTTATTTCCGCAAGTTTAAAAAACGCGCAACAACTCAACGGTTTTCACAGTTAACTTTCAAACACTCATCAACCTCACAAAGAGACCGCACTCATGATTAGTTTTTTATTTTTAATGTCTATCCTTTTATGAAAAAAATTGGATGGAAATTTGATGACTTCAAGGCTTTCTAATCGGCAAATGAAATGGGAATCAAAGAAAACGCATCAATTCAGCATCAACAGATCAAGGAAACCATTCAGCAGGTTTTTTTGGCTTCTTAGGATTCTATTGAATAATTGGATTCCAAGTCAGAAAAATTCTTGCTCAATTCACCAAACCCGTGAATAAAGTCCGAACTAAAAGAACCCTGCTTTTGAGTTTTGTCAGCCCTTCGAAGGAAATAAATTTCCGGCGTTCATGAAAAAACTATTATTTTAATCTCTTCAGACTATCGTCTTTTATAATCACTCCATTAATTGCGAATAATTGTTTGGTGTTATGACGCTGGAAATCCACATACGATGAAAAGTTTCTATTGATTTCCTTCAAACGAAGTAAAAATGCTAATAAAATACTTTACTGCATAAAGAATTTTTCAATTTTTACAGACGAAAGGATGCATGAAAACTTTGTCCTGAATCGGGACCTTGAAGGATAAATATAATTTACTGCAACTCCATCATTTTTTAGGATTCATTCTGTGCAATAAACTATGAATGCATATTTTTGCACGATCGTTTCGTTTTTATTCCATGTATAATATCGTATTCAATAACCCGAAAAATTATGTAGATTTACTGAGTTTCTCGATAAAGGGCTCGGGAAGCAGAGTGACGCGAAATGTTGAACAAATGCGATTACTATAGGGTGAGATAGTGATGAAATTTCGTGAATAAAATAAATCATCGCATTTTTTCCTTCATTTTTCTTTAAAAAAAAAAAAAAGATTGTAGATCGAATGTTTATAATATTTCTTCGACTAAAGGATAATAAAGAAAAATCCTGCGTATTTCAAGAAGATAATATCACTTATTGAACGGTTGGAAAAAACACATGGAAAAATAGCTGTCAAACTGAAACGTCGTAAATTACAACTTATTGTTTACAGCAAAGGATAATCTCACGTGTAGTTTAAACGAAAGTAATAAGTGAACTCTGATATGTACAATTTTTCATGGTAGATGCTCGATTTTGAAAAACAATGACACTGCTTAAAATCGGTTTAATTATTCTCACTCTACCTTGATTCGATCATACGGGTAAATAGGATCGCGATATTTTACTTTTCCCCAAAATTTTCTAGGGACCCTGAAAAGTTCGAGCACGTAAGAATCAGCGATTCTCGTTACTCATTTCATTCAATTAGATCACGATTATACTCGAATGTAATGGAGTGCGTTTTTTTTTTATGGCAAAGAAAAGTATTTTATGGAGCAATGAATGGCCATTTTTGATTGAAGCTCCCATGCATTGAAGGTTCCTTGATTTCTACACAAATGACCTTTCACTCCATAAATCATCGTCGAATCTATTATACATTTCGTATTTTCGAGAAGGTTAGCTTTTTCATGGACGTAATTGATCATAAATATGAAGCACTTGAAAAAAGCATTAATGTTCCCGACATGGAGAATGGAATGGGGTTCTCATCATTATATACTGTCAAGCACCTTTCAAAGGCTCTGCTGTAAACTGGGGATGTTCTACCTTTAAAATATATTGAACTGCTGTTTCTCTATTTCTGAGCCATGCAACCGAGTCCATTAGAAAATCTCAATACTGCATAGCAAGAAAAGTGCAATGCAGAATATTCGAGGGATTTAAAAAGTAAAACCAATGCTGTTGCATTAAGGTTTTGCAGATTCTGTACTGAAAATGCGTTGAGTTATGTGATTGAATATAGAACCAAGTCAGAAAAATTTGCAGTGAGTCTATTCAGCATGATGAAAGCTTCAAAATAAAGTGAAATGATTGCAACAAAAACAATCAAGCAATGGAAGATCAAACACAGATTAAAATTGCTAAGTCAAATCTCCCTTTGAAGAACATTTATGTCAAAAAGTTCTCCAAACTTTTCCAGAGAACTTGGAAACAAGTTTGGAGAACTTGTCCACAGCAGCAACTTTATTTTTCCTTGCAGACAAGTTGTCCACAAGTTCTCCAAACTTGTCCGCAACTTCTCCAAACTTGTTCTCAAGTTCTCAAAATTTTTCCGCAAGTTCTCCAATTTTTCCTGGAGAAATTTTGAGAGCATGTCCAAAAGTTGTCCAAACTTGTGTGCAAGAGCATCCTTTCCTAGGACACATTCTCCAAAAAATGTCAGTGGTACTCATTTGGAAGATTTTTGATAATTTTTCAAGAACTTCTTGCTCACTGGGATTATTTCATTGAAACAGGATATAAAAAATTCAATAAAAAATGGAATCTGGTGGGATTTAAAGGATTTGACAAAATAAATTTGGCAAATGAACCCCTGTCTCCAAGTTCAATGCCATCCAGTCAACTCACTTTAGAAGCAATTTTAGGCCTAGAATATCAACATGTGCAATTCAGTGCAATTCTTCAATGTTTCCCACAATAAAAATGCCTGATTCCAGCAGTGGAGCATCATTCTACAGTATATAGCTCAAAACCTCCCTATACTTGAGTTGAATTTTTTGCTGGTCGTCCTTTGAAATTTGACTTAGAGAGGTTCAACTGTATTACACTGTAAAACCAAGATGTGCTAAAATAAATCCACTGTATTTACTCATGTCACATGTCCATTTTAAAATTTGTAACAATAAAGAAGGTTCCATAAGATGTAACAAGCAATTAAGTACAGAGATTGCCTGATCCAAAACATGTTTTGTGCATAATAATTGAGTCACCTGGGGGAAATTTTGAATATTCAGAAATGTTTTCAGGGATAAATTAGTTCAAAAAGTTATGCTAACTCACATTTTAAAAACTGAGGTTTAAGTTTTATTTGAGGGCACAAGTTACTGTAATGTACTTCAATATACACAGCATTTGTTAAATGGAAATGGGGCAAATATTAACATCTGGCACATGTATTAAAAAGGAAAAAGTATCCACCTCTATATTATGACATTCTGAAGCTTTCATGGTTCAATTTCAAAAGGGCATGTGTATGAGAAAAATTGCTTCGATATGTGAGTTACCTTTTCGACCAAAAAAAATCGAACACATGAATTCTTTCCTACTTTATAATACTGTACATGCAAAGCCATGTGCAGTAGATGGACTATATATAACAAAATTCAATATAGTGACACGAAAAAATTTGCTTCAAACAAAATGCCTTTAAAATTGGGAGAGAATCCCATGGGACCACAAAAAAAATAATGCTACAGAGAAAATCATTATGTAGACAAGGTTGTATAAGAGAGAGCTCACCTGTACTCATCTCACACAGAGCAATCAGGCAAGGGCCAATTAATAAACGGCTCTTATATATTACTGATTAATTGTAGCAATAACAGACAGAGGGTTGCATCATTCAAGAATTGCTGTAGATGCATACAACACAGTACAGGTCGTATCCTTGTTGTTGTTGTGGTCAATCCTTTGGTAGGGCTCTAAACCACAATGTTCTCAGTACCCGATTAAAATATAACTCTTGTAAAGTTGGTAGTTCTTAGAGGTAAAAGTAAGAATTAACCTGCGAATTAAGAATCCCAAAAACGATAACAGATTAACTTTGAATCCAAATTGCAGTTGATTTCGCTGCTGATATTATTTTCGATGAAAAATCAGCACCGGCTACCGCTTTCTTTTTTGTTGTGTTTCTGATTTTTGTTTAGTTAATTATGTCTATAGGAGCAGTATATACGTCGTCATTTTCCAGCAGAGGAACAGTACCAGTTAGGACACCATCCCGAGATTCGGTGTTACAAGTATCACGGGCTAACACCCTTCTTTGGGACGCCGGGAGGCAGAAATGGAGCAGCACGAGACGCCGCGAGACGCGAATAAGGAAACCGGACCGATAATTTCCCTGGCTTAACCGTGCAAAGGCGGCTGAAGCCATACCCGGGTAATTTTTCCTGTCGATCAAGACCCGGCTGGCGTACCATACAAGTGACAGCGGCTTGAGACGCCGCGGGGCGCCTTCCAGCTCTGCCGTGTTTACTCAACTGTGTATAGCAATAATAGGTTGCATATGTTGAACATCTTATGTAGGTAGATGAGGGACGAAGCACCACGCAGTTGCGTAAACAAAATGCGCTTCCGATATCGTGCTTTGTCACTAATTCAAGCGGCTTTCTGCTGATATGATGAGCAACAGTAAACACGGGGCTTTTCAACCCTCGTGATACGCATTTACTGCCTTCTATACGGGTGGAACTTGCCGGAGGGTATTTATGTGGCTTTGTCAGTGATGAGGAAAAAAATCAAGAGTGGTGAATGTGAACCCTGATGGTTACTGTATAAAGTCTCAGATTAAAATCAACAAGTGCAGTATGTGCATGATCCCTTAAAATTGAAGCATTTTAGGATAATCTGAAGAAATGAAGGGTTATAATAACACTGCAGTTATATACTGTAAACAGAAGTTATTTCACCCACTGACGTGTTCAGGACACTATTTTAAATCCTAATGTTTTGGGGCATGGAAGGTCATATGTATGGTGTTACTTGTACTGTGATAATGGATAGCCGAACGGTACACATAAACAGAGATGAGTGTTAGTGAACACGGCACAGTTTTTGAAGTGGCACAATTTACAAAAATGTTGAAATTCTATTCACTGCTATTTTCTTTTACAGTACAGTATAAATAAAATTCCGGATATAGTGAGGCGTTGAGCAACAAACACCTTATGGGCGTTTTTTTTATTCAAGAACTAGCAAAACAAACTCGGGTTCAACCGCAATTTTGCTGTATACAACGAACCTAATTTAAGGAACAAACCTTGTCAAGAAAAAATTGAGAAAATACCCTTATAATAGAGACGATGCTTATACAAGAAATATTCCCTGAAATTTTCTTTACAAATCTTAATTCCTAAAAAAAATGAAATTTAAATTCAAAATAGAGTTCACATTTTCTACCTGCTTCTCATTCACTGCTATTATTTTCACTGTTATTATTTTGAATGGAAAATCATTACAGTATTGTCGACTAATGTACCGTATTCTTTACGTTGTCTGTTTCTGAATGTTTTCAGTTAATTTTTTTTGTTTTTATTTGTATTGTCCCTTGTGCTGCAACCAGTTATATGATTTTACATGATGGAATAATGTGCGAAATCATGTCTTTTTAGACAATGAATGCCTGAAGGAACAAAGCCAGCACACCAAAAACAGCTGATCACGTTTGTTCCTCAAGGTCTCCATGTAGACTGGCAATGGTACAAAGCACAAACAGAACAGTATATGCACAAATAATATGTGTAGTGAAGCACATCCAACTAAATTAAGCCGGCTTTTCCAATAAGTAAGATTATTGTTCAAACAACGTTTTCTGGAGTGGCTCATTTGTAAAGTATGTTCCACCTGCTGGAATTTTCTGAAATGATCCATTTTCTGATATGGAACAGGCTAATGTTCAAGATTCAAGAAAATCTGCGCTGAAAATGAATTCCGTTCAGTTTTTTTTTATTTGTTAGCAAGTTATCGTACGAATAAGAAAATACATTTAAAGCGTACTTTTGATGGTCAACGATTCCTTCCGCGCTGTTGAGTGTGGCTCTACTTGAGATGAGAATTATATCCTATTGGTCATTTCATCTTGTTACAACGGATCTCGTTTTAATTAATATGCTTTCAGCGATTTTTTTGTATCTCTGAATGTCCAATAGCCGCGAAGTTATTTATTAAAGCAAAATTGGTTAAAAACAGACGTTGCTTCGAAAGAAGTCCAGAGCTTACGAAGTAGGGATATTACTCTACGATTAAATAGGTGTTTTAGCGTCCATGAGATGACGACATGAAGGAAAGTGAGTCTTATTTGCTTTCCGTTGTTTATTTCCTAGTCCGTGAAGTTTATTATCTCTCAATGCGTTGTGTAAGCAATAAAATGTTTGAAAAAGGTCAGACAAATATTTTCTTGAACTTGTTATTGTGCTTTAGAGAAGCTGTGTATAACCAAGAGCTATAATTCGAGTTCAAGCAACTTTTATCACGAATATGGATTAAATTAGGACCAAAAACTTGAAGGAAAAAAATTCATGTATCGAAGCCAGATCAATCTTTCGTGATCGCAAAGCTTTTTGTCTTCAAACGTTAGTGAAAAGTATACTGTACATCTAGAAGCCAAATTACCCATTAAGTTTGCCGTTCCTTAGAATGGTTACACCTTAATTTATACTGATGTTCACCAACTTTTTACGCAACTGTTTAAATAGTGAGTCGAAGGCTGTAAAAAGGCTGTTATTAGATACGCAATGCATTAGTAAAGGGAAGACAAAAAAAATCAGTGTTAAGCTTAAGCGTTTAACTTACGTATAAGTTATAGAGCTAATTATTCTTCATCATCTTCATCAGTCCTTGGTAGGGTCAAAATCCACACTTATTCTAATCATTGCAAGAAGTATTAAAGCTTCAAAATACGTAAACACATTTCGCTAACATTTCGGGGAGTTTGAAGGTGAACTATACTGAATTGCCGGCAATTCGAAAATATTTCGAAGTACAGTACTGTATGAACCAGGCAACTTTCTCAAAGAAATACATGTAGATAGGTATCAATTTATGGTTTTCGCACTTGGAATAATTTTAATTGAAGATGCACGACTCTTTTGTTCCAAGGAAAGGCGGCCAAGGAAATCTGTAAAATTCGAAAGCAAAATATTCCGATATGCTGTTTCATCAAAAAGTTGAAAGTTTTAAAATGAGTTCTATAAGACCACAGAAACCTTCATAATTCACACAAAAATACGTTGTTCGTTACCACGTACAAAAATAGCTGCATAATAATAATCAGTCATACATATGTCTATGGTCGTTATAGCCTATTATAAATGCTCTACACTTCTACAGAATAAATATAAGCCTAAGCAGTTTAAAAAAAATTGAAACCTATTACTTGTCGAAAGGGAATGTGCAAAGATACAGTATTATTTCCAGCAAGCAGCACATGCGAAGCCTCCATACATTATTCAATTTTCGAGGTGAGTTTTTCAAAATGTTGAGGAATTGACCAGTGTGCTAGCTAATGAGACTTTTGCAAATGCGGTCCATATATAATAGCTGAAACGATAATTGTTTCGTTTATTCATACGCAGATATTTTTTCTTGATTCCACATACGACATGAGTTCAGAGCGACTGTCTTCAGCGGAATGAAGAGTTCATTTTTTCTGCATTATGAAATACTTTAAAATAAGTGGCGCGCATGGGCCGAAAATAAACCTGCCCATCCTGTCGAATCTTTTGACTATTCCAAACCTACCCTGCACAAAACAATCAGCATTGTTACGCCATTTCCGCGCGGTTCCAGCAAAAATGAAGAAAGAATAACACACATCATAAATCGATACAGAGATTTCCAAATTACAAAACTGTCGAACTGTCGTCAGTTTGTCATAGAAAGTGCTCATTCACAAAATAATATCTGAATAGGTTATGCACGACGACGAGGAGCGACGTCGCATATCAACTCGGATATACTGTACACGGTAATTTATTCAAACGTCCTAAAAATGCGAAGATAATGCTTCTGAATCGGGGCGTTCGGTACATTACAGGTCTCGAAGTCGGTAATTGGAAGTAGTGTACAACGAGCTTTTCAAGAAAGATGTTCTTTCTGCTAAGAAAAATGCATGAACCATGTGGGATGAGTTCATGCAGTACGTTCACCACGTCATGTTCGGGGTCAGGCTGCGACGCATGCTGATTGAAGCGAAGGACCCCGGGATGCAACAAGTAGGAGAGCGCGGGTTTGGCGGTAGCGAGCCTTCGAAAAATGCGGACGCTCGCAGAACATGGCGGAGCACCTACAGCGTGCGACGCTCGTGCTTTGTGCGGAAAACTTTTTTCTAGACGTCGCTACCTCGGCTTGATACGAGTGAAAGAATCCACTCCTTACGAAAGTGCTACAAGTCAAAACACACCACACGCGATGTCTTTTCAAAAATTCCCATCTAGCGCGATTTTATGAGACAGAGAGGGACGCAATGCCAGTGTAATGAAACGCGATTTTGAGTGCGGTGAGACTCGTTTTCAGAGTCGTCCCGTTTCTCCCTGCGGCGTCCTGCCTCATTGTGCATCTCAGGGATGTTTAATTCCCGACTAGACTCGATCATCAGCCTTGTTTTTTGTTTTCCCATTGAGGATAGTGGATTTTCCTGATTTGAAGTGATGTCATACCGCTGCACCGGTTAAAGTACCTCTTCCTTGAATTTGAGTGGTCGAGATTACGCGGTTACTTAAAGAAATTCACTGCTTGTGCTAATCATCTAGCTAATGCACTGCACATGAGTCGCAATATTCAAAATTGCCTTGTGAAACGCACTGAAAACTAACGCGTACGTTTTACTCCGCTCGGATCGAGTATTTGGAGCGTTTGAACGTTACGTCTCACTCTAAAGCAAACACAATCGATTGAATGGTTGGTTCAGCGCGGTGATTTCAGACGGACGATTTCGCGGAGAAAAGGGAACAGCATTGACCTTTGCCCTAGATTCAAATTGCCGAAGCAGCTCGTGTTAAGTACACCGTAGCCGAATAAANCCATCCTGTCGAATCTTTTGACTATTCCAAACCTACCCTGCACAAAACAATCAGCATTGTTACGCCATTTCCGCGCGGTTCCAGCAAAAATGAAGAAAGAATAACACACATCATAAATCGATACAGAGATTTCCAAATTACAAAACTGTCGAACTGTCGTCAGTTTGTCATAGAAAGTGCTCATTCACAAAATAATATCTGAATAGGTTATGCACGACGACGAGGAGCGACGTCGCATATCAACTCGGATATACTGTACACGGTAATTTATTCAAACGTCCTAAAAATGCGAAGATAATGCTTCTGAATCGGGGCGTTCGGTACATTACAGGTCTCGAAGTCGGTAATTGGAAGTAGTGTACAACGAGCTTTTCAAGAAAGATGTTCTTTCTGCTAAGAAAAATGCATGAACCATGTGGGATGAGTTCATGCAGTACGTTCACCACGTCATGTTCGGGGTCAGGCTGCGACGCATGCTGATTGAAGCGAAGGACCCCGGGATGCAACAAGTAGGAGAGCGCGGGTTTGGCGGTAGCGAGCCTTCGAAAAATGCGGACGCTCGCAGAACATGGCGGAGCACCATGTCGCACGCTGCGAGCACGAAACACGCCTTTTGAAAAAAGATCTGCAGCGATGGAGCCGAACTATGCTCACTTTCTTAGGTGAGGAATGCTTTCACGATGTTCAGTTTTGTGTGGTGTGCGCTACGCATTTCAAAAATTCCCACCTAGCGCGATTTTATGAGACTGAGAGGGACGCAATGCCAGTGTAATGAAACGTGATTTTGAGTGCGGTGAGACTCGTTTTCAGAGTCGTCCCGTTTCTCCCTGCGGCGTCCTGCCTCATTGTGCATCTCAGGGATGTTTAATTCCCGACTAGAATAGACTTGACTCGATCATCAGCCTTGTTTTTTTGTTTTCCCATTGAGGATGGTGGATTTTCCTGATTTGAAGTGATGTCATACCGCTGCACCGGTTAAAGTACCTCTTCCTTGAATTTGAGTGGTCGAGATTATGCGGTTACTTAAAGGAATTCACTGCTTGTGCTAATCATCGAGCTAATGCACTGTACATGAGTCGCAATATTCAAAATTGCCTTGTGAAACGCACTGAAAACAAACGCGTACGTTTTACTCCGCTCGGATCAAGTATTTGGAGCGTTTGAACGTTACGTCTCTCTCTAAAGCAAACACAATCGAATGAATGGTTGGTTCAGCGCGGTGATTTCAGACGGACGATTTCGCGGAGAAAAGGGAACAGCATTGACCTTTGCCCTAGATTCAAATTGCCGAAGCAGCTCGTGTTAAGTACACCGTAGCCGAATAAACACGGGTTCCTATAGCCGAGGATTCAGTTGAACGAAGTATATCTTATTTGAGCGCTTTGTTTGATGAAGCAGTACCTTGGTTGTTCAAATATGATCAGGTTGGCCGAGTCTTCGGGTATTGTTCAAGGCGTCCCATGAAACCTCAATACAGTACCTTTCAGTGAGGTTCAAGCGGTATTCCTGTGAGAATATTAACCTGCGTAGATACTGAGTGTATTCAATCAATATGATTCGCAATTTGACTTGATTACTGTACTTCACTTGGCAGGCTTAGAAAAGGTAGCTGAATCTCTTCTTGGAACTGACCGGTGGATCTGCCTGAATTCTACTTACGCCCAATACTCAAGTGATCTTCCTTCGTGTGATTGGAATCCTGAAGAATCGTTTCAAACTTGTGCGGAAGGCACTCGTCATGCATCAATTGTATCTGTGAGTACAGTAACTTTGGTTTTCCTCTCATTTTCGGGATCAACCAGTTCTTATCGCTGTTTCGGTCGATTCCCGTCTGGTCGTTTGTCGCCCAAATTATGCGTGTGATATTTTCAGGCCCTTCGCATGATATTTGGGTGAAATTTTCCCCTGGTGCGCGGGATAGAAAAGCCAGCATCGATTTTTTCAGCCGCCGATTTCGTTTGTGTTTTTGCACTGTGGTCAGGCGTCGGTCGGGCGGGGACTGGGAAGTTGGTTTGAAATTTATTTAGGCCAAAATCGGGTCGCAGCGTTGCTCTTTTTCTCTTGCAGTAGTTCTTTCTCGCCCTGCTTCCGGAGAAGTAGTTATGAGGCTGGGAAGCTTTTCGGCAATCAACGCCGCCGGGAAAATTATTCCCGAATAATCATCCGTTCCCGCCCTGATTTTGCCATCATCCGTTATCACTCTTTCCGCGGCAAAACGTTTCTGGCTCAGTTTTCCAACAGAAAGGATCCATCTGACAAGAATTTTGGGAAAATTATTCCCGAATAATCATCCGTTCCCGCCCTGATTTTGCCATCATCCGTTATCACTCTTTCCGCGGCAAAACGTTTCTGGCTCAGTTTTCCAACAGAAAGGATCCATCTGACAAGAATTTTCTCTCTCTCTCTGTGCTGGCTCAATGTTAGGTGATTCAGTTCGTGAAATGCTTGTAAACAAATTTGTTACACCTATGTAAGGGAAGTGGTCGGTGAGATTACAGTTGTGAAAATGTTTTCAATGAAAGAAGTCACTCACAGTTCTGAAAGTTTTCCTCTCTGGTTGTGTCTTAATAGCCGATGCTGTACTTCAATATTCGTGCATATTGGCGCATAGGTACTCCCCGTTTCTGAAAATGACTTTGAAAGGAGACGCTAACAAGTTTGATCGTGAATTTTCCTCCCTCTTGTGTTACCGCGTGGTGACGGCTGTATTTTTTACTCTTTTTTAAATTATCTCTTTCGCCGCTGCGAAATTCAGTTTCTTTCCTGCGCACTTCGTGAGTCGCGCTCAGGTTGGCTATTAGTGATATGACCAGGTATCCGTTCCTAGATTCTGATAAATATATATATACGGGCCTGTAACCTCATTTTGGTCGATTTCTCGTTTTCTCTCCGTAGTTGGATCCCAATTGAATAGGGTTTTTTCATGTCAACCAAGTCAGAAAGAATTTTTGAGTGAAACATGTCACTTCTGCCAAACCATGACGAAGGGGCCATGAATGAAAATGCCGCAATTTTAGCCGTTTCGATCTTGTCTATTTGAATAAAACGCTTCGTCGATTGCAAAACGCACCCTTTTTCTTATTTGAATATGCAGTGATTTAGTTGCTAATCGTCAACATAGTTGCTCATTCTCATCCAAATGTTGGAAGTCTAATCTTGAGGCATATGTGTGTATTTTTATGTGAAATGCATCGAAAACGAATACGAATGTAGGAAGTTTGAGAAGCATCACTCCGAGGTGATCGTCATCCATTATGTTGCATTGTTGCGGCATGGTCAGGAGCTTCCTTTTCCTGGAATGAGTAAATGTAGTGGGGTTTTGTTTCATTATTTTGCGCAATATTTTCAGATTCATTTTTATTCAGTGATTTGAACTGCATCGATAAGGAGGCGCATCTTGATATTATTTTAACCTTCTGTGCAATACTTGAGTGAAACAATATTTAATTTAATATTTAATTCGTGTTCATATTTAACCATTTTTCTAGATTTGGTAGAATCAAAGATTTTCATTTTCGACTTTCTTCTAAGAATGCGAGAAAGCTGTTGACCTGGCAGGTATTCCGAGATTGGGGCGACAGATTTTTGTGCGCGCCGAAGAAAAACATACCCCGGGAAAGTTGCGCAGAAATGGGACTGAAAAGTGCAACGAATTCCTGAAATTCTCCCCTAGCCAGGTTTCTCTCGAGCCCTTTTTTTTTTTTTTTAGTGAAGAACGAGTTTCTTATTGTATCGTCTACTCTATCGTACCGCCCGAGCTCCCAAGTGTTCTGTTATTTATTCTCATTGCTTTTCCTCATGGGTGGGCAGCCGACGTTTGTTGGTTTTTTCGGTCGCTTGTTCTGTGACTCGCGTCTCGGTTTATTTCTTACGCCCGACTCATCGGTGAAGTGCTTGCTTCGGATGAACTTGAGCGAAAATTCGCGGAAGAATCGTGTTTTTTTTCGAAGTCAGTGAAAGGGATGCGTTCCAGACAGTGTTTTAGTTGGCGGTTTCGAGTGCGATGTCGATTTTTTTTATTTCCAACGCCGGATTTTCTAACTCAAATTTCCCTGTGGATACCGTGTGGTTTTAGCGGATGGCGAGTCGGATTCTAGATTATTTTTATGCGGTGAGAAGGTGTTCAGATTATTGGCATGTCTTGATCGGGCAAAATCAACGAATCCTTTCGGAAGAAATCGCCGAAGTTCTGTATTTATTTGGACTGCGCGTCCGGTGTGCATTTTTTTTTTCGAATCGATGATTTGGTTTTCATTCACATTAATTGAGAAATCACGCACTTCGTTGAGAGATCCGGTGAAATGTGTGCAAGCTTGAGTCGGTATTTTCACACGACGTGACGTCAAAGTGGTGTTTTTTCTTGATCTTCCCGAAACTATCCGTAAAGAATCAGCGAATATATTGCTACCTGTGTAGTCATGTAAATGCTTGCGTATGCGTCGATTTTACTGCAGGTAATGTATTTTTGTTTATCCTCTGTGCGTTACTGTACTAATTTTTCTCGGAAAGCGGACTGAAATTTTGATTCATTCAATGTGCCACTCCCGGTGTATATGGGAGTGTTCATGAGCACATCCTACAATTCCGTCATGCCTCCAATATATATATTTTTCATTTTCCTCGGACGAATTTCACGAGTGATCATGTCAAACTACTACGTTCAGCGAATCGACAACCCTTGCGGAGTTTTTCGGGCCTTCATCTTTTATGTATAGAATTTTCTGTTATTGCGACGTAATTTCCATAATCATGAGAAGTTGAGTGCTGTGATGTACAGTATAATATATCGTATTTACATTCCGAAGCCAAATAAAAGTTGTTGCAGGGCAGTACTTCTGCGTTTAAGCATTGATAAACCCCAGTGTAATTTTCAAAAACCATCCTTATTCTCTGTATTGACATTTTTTGACCGTTGCATCAATCGAATGAAGCCTCGCTAAGAATTAATCTCTTTGAGGAAGGGCAATGAAACTTCTGAACATACTATAATTGGTCTCCTGATGGATCAGTACGCGTAATAATATTTTTGTAAAGGCAATTTATTTATTAGCTCAGGTCATCAAGGGGTTTATCCTACTTATAAATTCCGCCTTCCCACTTCAAAAATGACCGATGGCAATTTGTGATTGCAACGCATAGTTCAAGACCTATTGCAGTTGAAGTGATCCCCCCCCCCCCCCAAAAAAAAACCCCCCGTCAGAACCTTAGAACCTTGCTTCCAGCAGCATTCACGCGTTGAGTTTGTTTCGCCTCTGCAATTGGTGGCTGGAGGTGCCCAATGCGGGCTATTTATCAAGCTGAGTAACTGTACAAGATCATTCGGCAAGTTTTTGTTTTTTTAATTTTAACTTGAAGGACTGCTCCAGAAAGCGTATGATGTTGGAATTTCTCCAATTTCAAGAATACGGAATATTTTTTCATTGGCAATACTGTTTCAGGTTAAGCTGTAGTGGGTGATATTAATATATTCCAACAAACGAAGTCAAAAGTACAGTGTGTTTGTGTGCTTATCGTTTTGAGGTATTGATGGAAATTTTCATTATAAGCGAATCTCGTTTTAACGAAGCCTTCGGGACATCAAAAAGGCGTTGTTATAAATTAAAAGATTGTAATATTGTGGCTATTGGAAAGGGAGGAAACAACAAATTACTAGTCAGGATTAATTCGTTTAATTAACATCCTGCATAATGTAATGATCCATTTAAAAAATCAACATTTCAAAGAAAATTGTATCGTATTTTTTCGCTCTGAGGAATTATGTGGGGATACTTTTCTGGTTTCCATTCGGTAATCATTAACCCACTTCCGAAATGAAAATCGGGTAAGTGTTGTGCGTGTATTGTAATATTATGTACAGCACTTCCGTCAATGCTAATTTATCTCCCATTTAACATCCGGCAAAATGGAACAAACTTAGAAGACAAATTGAATAATACAGTACTGAAGCTGTATTTTTTGGAAGTACCACGAGCCCGAATTATTTTCGGTAAAATTTTGAATTCCAGGTGGCCTTCCTTCCAATGCGAAATCCTAGGGACCCCACGAAAATTCGTTTTAGAGAACCCGCATAACATGGGGACTGAAACAATTCGTTGCACAGAGAACAAGGTTCAGACAAGATCGTTGTAGAGAAAGTCTTTATTATTCAAGTGCGACGTCAGCCCATTTTCTTCTCCAGTACTGTATTACGATTTTGCAGCCAAGGTTCACTCTATTGAGAATCGTTTCCATTTGGAAAACGTCTCCAGGTTGGCAAACAATTTTGAGTTAACCTCTGCGCAATATTCCAAGTTGTTTCGCTGCTCGTGCAAGTCCAGTTTTTTTTTTTTTTTTTAGATTTGTAGGCCGAACGAATTTGGAGTACGTTGCGAGAACCGCTTTGCTGATGGCCAGAGGATTTTGACATAAATCAGAGGTTTTTCAGGGTCAGCCAAAAAACCACGAGAACCTCGTGCCGTTTATCCCTCTCTTCTTTTTTTTTCTTTAGCCTGGTCCAGTCTAAGTTGTGCGCAAGTCGTGCAACTTGGTCAGTAAAGCGCTGGCCTCCTCGTCATCATCGTCGGTCCCTCGTGTTGCGCACAGTCTTTTCGGAGTTTTTGTCTTGTGCCGAGTCAGATGCGCGCCTCTGCGCTCTCAGTTGGCCTTCAGAAACGGAGAGCGCCGAATCTCAGTGTCGCCTTGAGCACCAGCTGATTCGTCCGGGACGAGAGGGTTTGAGCTTCTCTATACAACATGCAGAAGTGCAAAATTCCCTTCCCGCGTTTCGCGGGACTCGAAAACTTCCCGACTGACCGCCGAAATTTTCTCGTATGCCAGAAATGCGAAAAGAAATAACAGTCCGTGGGAATGTGTGCAACGGGGGTATAACAAAGCTGCTGTTTTTTTTTTTTTTAATTACCTTCAAATTATTTGAACGCCCCGAAAAATTCATTTTTTCCGGTGTTGGCATTCCTACTGAACATTTGGTTTTATGGATAATTTTCGCAAGTCCCGCAATGTGTATGTGAATGAATACAAGAGCCGGGGCTTCAACAAAGCCAGTTGGTGGTTCGCAAAGTTTGAAAAAATCGAAGACAAATGAAAAACATCGGAAATTCGAGACACGCTCCAAAATCATGGGCTTTCTTCTACAGTACAATATAAATAAATCTGACGAGTTATTCTTTAATTTTTGAAGGCACAGTATGTTTTGCAAAATTTCACATCATGAGTTACTGCACTCGTGTCACGAACGCCGTGAGAGGTCTTTTTTTGCGATTAGCTCTTGAGTTTTTTTTTATCCATTGTTTAATTTTCCTATGAATGTCCCTTGGAATTTTCTCATGTTTTCGGCAGTTCCGCATTTTTGTTCCACGGCCAAAAAATGAGTAGAAGGCGATACTATGCATTCATTTGAGGCTAGTGTGAATTTAGTAGATGATAATGCTTCCGCGTGTAGGGTTTACGATCCTACAAATGGATTTCATTACCATAAACGTTCAGATTCCAATGCTGTATTTTTCGTTGAATCTTGAAACTGGAGCGGATAGTTTCTATTTCGTCTGGCCCAAGAAGTGGCCGACATTTCCAAGATCTATCGGAAAAGCCAAAATGAATACCGTACGTTTACTCTTTTTCCGGAGTGTCGTTTCATGAAATCTGTTAATTAATCATGCGTTCAACAATTTTTTTACCGACTGGAATTTTTTTCGAAATGAACCTAACATGAGTTGCCACTTGCCAGTGCCTGTCACAATTTTGTTAGTGACGATGATCGGACACTTCTGGGGCTGAGTTGACCGGGAACTTTGATGTGTCATGCTTGATTTCGTGCCTCGAACAAAATTCGCTTATCTGATATAATTACTTTACTTGTCTGCGTTTTGTTGGCGTTTGTCAATTTCAGATGAACTTGATGAATTTTTCCCATGGAAACAAAGCTCGTCGTGTTCAAAATTCAAAGCTTGTGGACGAGTATAATTTTTTTTAGAGCGCGGAGGGTAAAGGTCGATCTTTTTCGGTATTAGTGTATTGTTTTTTAAATGCCGTCTTGTTAATCAGTTGTTCCACTGGGATAATTTAGCGAAATAATTGTCTTTTCATTCGTTTAACTTCTCTTGACAACATTAATGAGGTCTGATGATCGATCGCATGCAGGTGGAACCCCCTCTGCAACGATTTTCTCTGTACTGTAAAATGATTTTTTCGATCGCATTAGGTTCTCCCTTTGTTTGAGGGGTTCTATAAAACGCAATTCAAGGGACTATAAATGACTCAATTTAGAGAATTTCGTTGTTCTTATTCATTCAAATTGATTTACAAAAATCGCACGCTCTGTCCGTGTCGTAATTTCTGATACTCTGCACGTGATAAAAGTGGACTCTCTCTCCACAACGACATTCAAGGGACCAAAAAAAATTAAATTTGACCTAACCTGGCCTAACCTAACTTTACCTAACCGCCTCCCAAAATCAGTTTCAGCAGAAAAGCAGAAACTGATTTTGGGAGGAGGTTAGGTGAAGTTAGGTCAGGTTATGTTAGTTACAAATATCTTTCAATTCAAATAACCTATCCTAACGAATACTGAATTCACGAGACAAAGAAAAATGGGTACTGAGATAACAGGAAAGTACCAAAAATTCTTTGTAGAGAGAATTTTCTTTCCTTTGAGGTAGAGAGTGTAGCATGTGCAGTGTCTAAGAAATGAAAGCCGAGGCTGAGTGTGCAATTTTTGTAAATCAATTTGAATCATGCTGACTGCACGGTAGCATTTGAGGTGAGGAAGGTCTCGGTCCTGGTCTCAGGTAATGACTAGAATAATGAGGAAAGAGAGACCTGGAAAGAGTTTTTTCTTTGCTTTTTTCCTTCCATGCGGACGATTGGGGTTGTCCTTGGGAAACCATTCGGGAACCAGTCCGGCGGTCGTGGATGGCTGCGGGAAATGCGATCTGTTGGTTTCGCCGACAAAACCTTGGTTTACGAATGTACCGGCTCTTGTCGTGTAATGGTTTTAGTGCGACAGGCCTGACTTGTGGATTGGTTCCCCCCTCCCCTTCCGAGATTGCGCGAAAAATTTTAATCGGATCCGCAAATGTTGATCGTGCAGTAGTAATTCGGTGGCTCATTTTTTTCCTCCCGAGTGCCTCAATTTAATTCTTCTTTTTAAAGGAAGCGTCACTCCCTTTAGAGAAAGAAAGAAATAAGTATGCGGTGAATGCGAGGAAATTCTTTTTCTGCATTGAAAACTCGCGGAGAAGCTTTCTTGACTGTTTACCGAAGCACTTTCGCGCTAATCTCACGTTTGCGCTAAAAGTTTGATCGAGAACGGTTGGCTGAGAGCCAGAGCCAATTTACGGGCATGAAAGGAATGCAGCCCCGATACTTTTTTGTTTGTCTGCTCGGGTTATGTTAATACCCGGAATGGAACGGGTTTTTTTTCTCTTTTTTTTTGCAAAACGCGGGAAACGTCAACACCATGCTCAAAATGTTGGACGTTCCTTTGTTGAGTTGTGCTGGCCGAAACGAAAAAAAGAAAGAGAACAAGTGGGGAAAAAGCCCTGTGTGAATTATGTCGACCGGGTTTCGGGAAGCGTTGGGTTATTATTCGTTCTTTACGGAGCAGGCGCGTGTGTTGGGAGATGCTGGGCTCTGTGGGAAATGAGTTGTGAGCGTCGTAAACGTTGGTCGATCGCAAACGCCGGAATTCCTGGCTGTTTGATCAAAAATCTCGCCGAAGACGAAGCGCAGTTTGCAGGTTCTCTCCTTTAAGAAAACGAGGGGGATTAAAAAAAGGAAAAGAGAGAGAGGGGAATTTGCGGAATCTGCGGGGAATCAAAAAATAGATCCCGGTGTTTTCGCCCAAGCTTTCCCAGCGAAACCAACCTTTTCCTGATTTTCCCTTTTAGTTTGGCTTTGGTTTTGACACAAACCCGAGGAGACGTGCGAAGAGCGGTTGGAATTTCGGCGATCAATATTTGTTCCCGTGTGGGGAGTGAGGGAGTGAATGAAGTTAGTGAGTGGGAGCAAAGGTATCGTGTCGTGTGCGTCGATTAGAGAGGGAGAGAGAGAGAAGGAAAAAACGGGGTGACGACAGCGTGGAATCCCCGACGGCATCCAGAAATTTCAGCAGATCGAAGAATCCACGTGAGCTGTTCGGCGACACGTTTTCCCGAATCGTCCCTCGGAGTCTCTCCCCCACACCCCTTCCTTTTTGGAGCATGTTTGTGCCACGGGGAAAAGAGCGTGCAAATATGTAGTTGTCGCACTTCTCACGAGAATGTGGGACTGTATCGATTTTTATGCGCACCAGTTTTTTTTTTTTTTTTTTTTTTTTTTTTTTTTTTTTTTTTTTTTTTTTTTTNTGTTTTTTTTTTTTTTTTTTTTTTTTTTTTTTTTTGGTGCCTTGAAAAATTGAAGCGAGCGATTCTGTCCGCGAATGCGAAACACATTCATGACATGCCGTTTCGTTACAATTCGAGGAGTCCCTGCATTATCCTCATGATTCAGGTACTCCTCTAGCTCAAAAAACGTGAGGCAGACATTTTTTTTGCATAATTCTTGTGCCGTTGAATTGAAGAGTATAGGAATAATTTTGAAACAAATTGTTGTCTCTAATATAATCCGAAATATTTTCATGCATTGGAGCCATAATTTTCTTTAAATGTGGATCTTGAGACGCTATGAAGAATATTTCACTGAATCGCATGTTTCATCAGCCGATTTTTCGGGGCAAAGGTTATCTCATTCTGTCCAGGTTTAAAAACATAAATTAGAGTAAGTGATGTATGGCGAATGTAAGATGCCATCAATTCTGGAACGTGCCTCTCATTTTTCACCCCTTGAATCGGAGTTTATCGGGTTATTGAAAAAATGACTAATCCAGAGGTTCGAGGCCCGGAAGAGCCAGCAATAATCAGAGTTGGTATTTTGAATTTTCAGATTTCTGTCATTCAGTTTACGTTTCAGATTTAATTTCAGACTTCCAGCTCAAAAATATCTGGTGAGTCGTTTAGAGATCAAGCATTTTCATTTTTCAATCAATCCGTATTTGAGCATTTTCTATGTGCAATACCCTTCAGTACTTCAGATTTAAGACATAGCCAATTTTCGTGACATTCGCTTTAATGTGGTACTGTACAATGGTGCATTTCTTCCGAAATTTTTCAACTGAGGGAGCTTTTTCTGATTGCTTTAGGCATTTTTTCCTGGTTTTGAATACAGTACTGTATTTATTTTCTTTAGAACCGATGAATTGAAATAATTTTAAAGGAAAATTCTTACGTATGGAGCGAATTTCTCAGTTCGTAAATTACAGAGGAGATTCGGGTTGCTCACGAGACTTTTTGTGGGTTCGAAATCAATTGGTTATCCTGTACGTAACTTGTTCGTCTTTTCGAATGATGAACTAGTCACTGGCAAGCATCATTGATTAAATGAGGCAGCACGTTAACTTTTTTCCTGCTCTCACTTGTCTGAAATAATTTGCGAGAAAAGGTGAGTGGAATGCAGTAGTTTCAGGCGGCAACTTCTTGAACGGAGACGATCGCTGCGCCCGCGTTTAAATTTCCGAAAATCTTTTGCCGCTCCAAGTACCCGGTCGTTGACGAGTTGACGGAATAGTGGGCAATCCTTGAAAGGCCTACAGGTACTTGACAGGTCCACGCAAACGGGTTTCGAGGCATTAACAATGAGTCGTGAAAAAAGTGGGTTAGTGTATCTCTTTGTCAGTAGGACCCGAGTTGCCAAACGGGTTCATTAGGAGCGGGGCCGCCGGGGTTTCGCCCAGGGATAATTCCCGGATTCCCGTCGATTTTGTCAGTGAGTCGCGTCGTTCCCTGGCGGCGTTGTTGGGTACTTGCTGTGGTTGGTTGTTGTCAGGGGCTGTGCCTAGTATTTTTTTCCAAGTGGGCTCTTCGGGTTTCCGTGTTCCTGTTGGCGGCAGTTCGCGGAAGAAGAACTTATTCGATGAAGTCGTTTTCAACGGCCTGATGAGTCCTCGTTGATCAGATGGAAGTTCCAGTACTTGAAATTGTTCTTCTTTGTACATACTTCTCTTCTTCTCCACAGACCCAGGAAGCTTCTGGTAGTTCGCTTCTCGAAATTTGATTTATGGTCTAATTTCCTACGTACGAACTGATCTCATTATTGAATCGATTTCGCTCGCGCCCGTTTTCGAATGAAGTCTCGGCGAGAGCATTTTATGACTTACCCGGATTCAGGATTGGCGTAAATTGAACAGGTTAGAAAAATAAAATGTTGTAATGTACTGTATGATTATTTCACCAAGTCCTTTGTACGGTATATGAGGTGATTTATCTCGGGAGGTGAATACTCTTACTATTTATTTAAAATTATGCTGGGCTGTCGTAACAACACATTTTACCGAAGTACATGCGGAGTGGGATTTGAAGCCTGATCGATCCACGCTTGGCATGTTTTTCACACCTTCGCTGAATAAATTGCGCCTCTATGTTCTTGTGTGGTGATCGAAGTTCAAGGCAAAGTAAGGAATGCTTTGAACAACGCGAATTTCTCATCTGTTCAGTTCCAAAGGAACCTTTTTACGAGTCGTTTCAATGACAAAATTATTGACGCGCCATTTGAAAAGTAAACAGCTTCAGGATGGGCTGGGAAGGAAACGAAGTTTTTGACTTGGAGAAAACATCTTGTTCTGATGGGAGCCAGTTTCACGTAGTGACCAAGAGAAACGCGGGAATTTCTGATATTTCTCAGTGCTCATTTTCTCGGTTCGTTTGAGTGGAAATTTGACTGCAAGTCGGTTTTTAATGACGAAGCCCGTGGTTAAAAGGAACATGAGTCGTAACAATGCTCCATTTAAAAAATGCGATGCATGATGGGAGGAAATGAAACGTCGGGTGTCGAAGATTTTGAATGTAAATATGTAATGATCGGAGCCAGTTTTCAAATTTCCCAGCGATCCTTTCCCCGTTTATTCGTCCATAAATCTTACTGGAAGTGGTTTTCAACGACGGAATTCGAGTGGAAATGCGAGTCGTGACGATTCGCCATCTGTGAAAAGTGGATGGATTTAAAAGAGAAAAAAAAGGAAAAAGGATGTGTGTGTACAGTACATTACAGTACGCCAGATTCGAAAGATCGGTTGTGCTGAAGTATTCGCTGCCAAGGACGAGCCCCGGTTCGATTGACGCCTTGATAATATCTTGCCCCAGACCGTGTTATTTCGGAAATGATTCGGAATGCGGTTCACCCGCGCGCGATTTTGTTTTTTTGTGTGTGTACGTGCTCGTCGCCTCCCCGAGGCGAGGATGTTCATCACGATAATGATCCATCAGT
This sequence comes from Notodromas monacha, assembly GCA_905338405.1. NCBI lineage: Eukaryota > Metazoa > Arthropoda > Ostracoda > Podocopida > Cyprididae > Notodromas > Notodromas monacha. The sequence continues at coordinate 69,998 of CAJPEX010000231.1, read as the reverse complement.
CCTGGTTATTATTACCTTATAATTTTTTTTGCAGGACGACGTTGAATACTTGCAGCAGCAGCGACAGCGGACGACGCAGCGTGAAGCCGAGTGCGAAGCGGCGGGCGAGCGACAGATTGGCATGGAGCAGAACAGCGCGTGCGCCACGAAGCTGAAGGCTATTCGGGATGCCGAATCGAGCAGCCCTGAGCGACTGTGGAAGAACACAAACAGCAGCAACAACAACAACCACGTCATTGTGGCGGATGACAACAAGGACGACGACGACGACGCTGACGGCGGCGGATGTGGTGGTGCTGTCCAGGAAGACGAGCTGCTGCGGAACGGAGAGGTTGGTGGGCCGCCGCCGCTGTTGCGATTGGACACCTTGGCGGCGACGGCAGCTGCAGCAACAGCAGCAGCTGCTGCTGCTGTTGCTGCTGCGGCCGCCAACGCCGCCGTGTCGGCACTAGTGGGAGAAGACGAACAACCGTTGGACCTGAGTGTCAAGTCTGCGTCGCCCGTGTCGTCGAATTCGTCGTTTGATGCCGAGTTTGCGCGTGCGGAGAAGCCGTGTGTCGTGCGGGCGTTGTTGGTTCCTCCAATGAATGGCTCTCGTCAGGCACTGACGACCCCGAGGTTAGTTTGTTATTTATTTAGTTCGTATGTACGGGAATATAAGCGCCATTTCGAAACTCCCCCCCCTTCCCTATTTTAGAAGCTAAAAAGCTAGGGAGGTGCTTGTATTCGCATATTTTTGATATTCGCGTGAGTATGCGTCTATGTCAGCACATATTCCTGTTCCCGGCCCACGAAATGATCCAGTACTTCTTTGGTTCAGTTCTTCCGAAATTGAAGTTGAAAATAATCAAAGAATTGTTAGTTTCTAATGCGTGGAAGACGCATGAGTCAATAAGTAAACGTGAAAACCAAGGGTTGTGTGGCAGCGTTTTTCCTTTTCTGTGGAAAACTTGATTCAATCAGAAATTGCAGGTCTTTGGAAAGTCAGAACACCAGCAAAGTAAGTGAGTGCGTAAATTCGCTTACACATGAAATTAAAGCTTCTTGCATGAAAAATCTTGGGGGTGCTTATATTTGCGTAAATAGAGCAGTAGTCCTCTTAGATATACGACTAATACGAGTGGATTTCAACTTTCAATTTTTTGGGATGTCTCTCTCCGGATAAATAACCATCAAGGATGGATGCAGCATTGAAAGAACAATGTGGTTGACACAAGACGCACATAAATGTAAGGAATGGCATTGAGAGATATCATTGACGATTTTCAAACCGTCGGGAAACTTTTTTTTGTTGCAGTATACAATTGTATTTGAGATGTCCTTTTTTTTTAACTATTTTGTATTCTCTATTCGAGAATCGTTAGTCGAAGGGAAATGATTGAAAAAAGTAGGTACTTGTTCGATGTTCAGCAAATAGGAAAACATTTGCCGATGATTTCACATGGAAAAGAGGAAAAAAAGAACTCCCAAGATGCCGTGTGGACTTTCGTTATTCATGTACAATTTTAAAATGCACAACTTCCAAAAGTTCTTATGAAGATTGCTTTGAGAAGTTACGAGTGAGGATACTGAGGAACTTCTGGAAAGTAGTAAGCGTTATCGATAGTCATAAATCGTGGATTTTGAAAAATTCCAGGACTGGTTCATGCTGTCTTACATCACTGCCACCGTATCTGTATTTTGCATCAAAACGACCGCCCACCCGACCCGGTAGATGGTTGAATTTTTTTGCGAATGAGCGGATCCAATTGCTTCCTTACTTATCGCAAAACTTTTCGTGCTTGTTGAAGTCAGAACACTTCTGAAATACTAGCGATTCCGAATGGAAAAATAATTTATTTCTCTTCTGAAACTTCCCCGACAGCGATTTGTATTATAGGCTCTGACTGATCTCATGGAATGTAGACTGAAGTGGAAAAATAGAATGAAACGAAAAGAAGATGATATATTCAGGGAAGGAAGCCCACTTGAAAATAAAATTTCGTGATTTTTCATCCGAAAACGACGAGACCTGTTCCGTCGCAAGCCTAGCGAACAGGGGAATTTAAAAACTGCATCTCGAGGTAGAATTGAAAAAAAAACCATGTTCGGTCCTCTTAATTCATCGAAAAACGTGTTTTCATTACGCTTGTTTGGCTTGCTTAACTCCGGCTTAGAAATTTATTTAAGAAAGAGCTCTGCCTTCGAGTTCGACTATGAGCGGCTCGGAAGTCGAACTGGTGATTGAAAAAGGAAGTGCGTTCTCCAACGACCTGCGGCCATTCGCAAATGTTTTGAAATGCGTTATCCCAGTCGATGAAGTACAGTACAGTACAGTATTGTCTCAAAAAAAAAAAAGAAGACTTAAATTAGGACTTGAAGAAATGTAAAATTCATTCCTCCTGGATGATCCATGACTTCGGCTTGATTGTTGAAGATCGAATAATCGGAAGTTGCACTGTGCATTAATATTTTCCATAAAATTTTCGTTACAACGAAGCGTCCGACCTTGAAGAACCTTCGTCACTAGACGAAATTCAAGTACTAAAATATTCGTATATCGAACAGGGACCAAAAAAATTCGTTGTAAGCATTAAGTGGTTATAACGAGATTCTACTGTATTTACTCGTGTTGAGGTCGCACCATATTTTTGTGGAAAAAAATCGCTAATAAATACAAGTCAAAGTCGGTTTTCAAGATTATTTATGTGTGCCGAGAACCAGCTTTTTTATGTTCCGGGGGCTAAGGTGCACGCGATACCCACGCGTAGTAAATGTGGGTATGTACTAATTGTCGTCCGCATAAAAGTCGCGCGGTACGTATTGTTAGGCACGTGACCTTGCGAAAAAAATGTACAAAATTTAGATCCCCTTGAGTATTTCCAAACCACTTTATCGATTATTCTTTTTTAATTACTGTACGCGACGATCTTAAACCGTTGGGGGCATGTGGACGTCATGTGAACGAAAACGAGTCTTCGTTAAATAGACTCGTTTCCAATCCGCCAATGGAGGCGAACTGTTCGTTTTTTGTTGATTTTATTCAATCAATGAAACTTTCGTGTCAATTCTGAAGCTGGTCTATTTTTAAGGAGGATGAATTCAGGCCCAAGCAACTATTTATCGACGATTCTTCACTTTAAAACATCGAGTAAAGAATTCTCCAAATTTAAAACTTTGAAATCAAAGACTAGTCATACTACGGAACACAAATTATTTCTTTTTTGTCGCTGCGCGAGATATAATCGTTCAATATTAGTTCATGAAATTGCTCCAGAGAATGGATTAAAGTTATAAAATGTGGTTCATTGCTTTTTTTCTCACGAAACGAAAGCTCGATGGTCGCTTAGTACCAAACCAAGTCTTTCTGATGCCGAGGATAATTTTGACGCTTGGGACTTATCTCTTCTTTTTTTTCGTTGTTGTTCGGTATGGTTTTTATGTGTACACGCTCAGGAGCAGCTATTTATGTTTTCGTAAAATAATAAGTACATTACAGTAAATATTTTTGTGTTCGAAGTTTGGAGTTGTAAGTCGATAATAAATGCTTTATCGCAAGCTGCTCCCACTTCGCTGCAAAATTTCCTTATGCATGATGGAAAAAAGTACAGTACTGTACTTGAAGATGCCCTCCCTCATAAAGCGCCAGCCTTGGAAACTGCCAAAATTGTGCACTTTCCTCAAGGTTGAGTAGCCAAGAAAACCTGCAAACCTCAATAAGTTTCATTGGTTTTGTCTTTTTTACACCACCAACTTTCGAGTAGTGAAGTATTATAATTTCTGCTCGTGATCTTGCATTACAATACAAAGGTAAAAGTATAAAATCTTATATCATTAAAAACTTGTCCAATATAAATTTTAATTATGTTTTATTGAATGGAATCCCATGTTGAAAACGAGTCCCTCGTAATGCTAACAGTTTTAAAATTAGCTAAATTGCTGAAGTACATTTATTTTTACAATTTTTGGACGGAAGTGAATAAAAATTATATTTCAACACAATAATGGATGGAGTTACTGCATTTTTTAAGGAAAATGAATTACTGATGCTATTAAATGTGAAGTAATCAATTTGTATAAAATATAGTTGTCTGCCTTCAAAAAAACTTTCCGTTTCATCCATTTTATTTATGTTTAATGGCAAAGCAAATTATACAAATGTTGATACTGCAGTGAAGCAGCTTACATTTACATTGGGTTTTATTCTTCTTTGAAGGGGAAATTCTTCCAATCATAATTGCTGCAATATGTGACCCATCCATTGTTTCGAAATGGAAATCTCTGATAAATCGCCAAAAACCTCTACCTTTATTTTCAAGCTTGTCAATCAATTCTAATTCAATTTTTTCAGGCTTTTCTGGGGTAGGTAATGTCTTATTTATACTGCACGTTGAACCAAAATTCAGCAACAATGAAGTTCAATTCGTAATTGTAAAGATCAGAGGCTTTTCTTGAGCTCTTCTGCTCTCTTGAAGTCCTTTTAGCAGTTACGCTGCTTTTAAATTCATACAAAATTGTTCATGTGGCAGGAAAACCTCATTTCATCACAGTCAGCGAACATGACGTGAAGTATGCGTTTCTCGAGTCATTTGCTCCACCTGGTTGACGTTGGGTTAGGTTGTGAACGAGGTTTAGCATTGAAGCGAACCGAAGTGTGAAAACATAGTTCAATTTTTGTCACAACTTCGACCGGATGCGCGAAAGCATTGAAGTAGCGGGGCTTTCGATGAAAAAGTGGTACGCAATCGCGAAAAGCATTTTCGTGCGAAATGCATCATAGACTCATTCTATTTTTTTTTAATGAGTCTAAAATCCGAGTCGTGATAATTTTTGTACAGTAAAATCTCGTTACAACAAATACCGTTACAACAAATTTTTCAATACAACAAACTTTTTTTCAAGTCCCGGCAGAAAGCCTATAGACTACATGTTTAAAAAATCTCGTTATAACAAACTTGGGAATTCCGTTATAACAAACTTTTTTTACGCAATTTTTTTGGTTTTTTGTGGAAAAATTTGGAAAAATTACTTGAAATTTGCTTGTGTTATTCTCCATTGAAGCCTGAATCAAAAGAGGCCTCAATAGAGGCCCAAATGTTTAAAAATCTTCATGGGATCCACCCAGGAGAGAGAGTTTTTCCACCCTTCCATGAAATCCCTTCCCTGGAACGCAGCAAAAATTGCACGTAGAATTGTTTGGACCCCTGGAGGTTAATCCAAACATTCTGTTTCCCATGAACTTGCAGGAAGGGCAGTCAAATAAAAAAAAACTTCAATACAGTAGAATAACTGCCCCAACAGCAATGACTTTGGTGGAATATTTTTTTTTTAATTTAAAGGATCAAACCATGAACCAAGAAGTCCACAGAATCCATCCAAACACCCAACCCAGGAGCAGTTCTTCAACATCTTCTGAAGAATAAAAATAAAGATGCACACCTACAAGAGTAAAAACTTTACTTTTCATGTCCCATGCATTGTGAAAGAGGTTCCAGTACAACTTTGGACAGTGACTGCTCAACACAAATTTTGTGAACACAGGAATTTTTAACTTTTTAATTCTGGATACTGTGGAATGCTAAGAATTTAAAAAAAGGATTGCTGGTAAAATTAAAGATAAAAAATTTGGCCACATAAATTAATTTTAAATTGCTTGTGTTTCCCGCTTCAGTGCATTGTTTTCATTGCTTTTTTCTTTTCCTGTGTCTCTACACAGCAATGCATGGCAGTTCTATGTACAGGGTTACAAAAATCAGTCAAATTTCTCAAACAAAATGTTTGCCTTGCCTCTCTATTGTGCAAAAAGGTGTAAATTTTCTTCTAGAAAATGAACAATCATGAAAAGAAAAAATTCTAGCAAAAATATGCAATCATTTAGCTTGGATTCATGGTGCTGTCACCCTGCAATCATGGCAAAAATCCTTTCATATTGTTTTTCCAAATAATTTTTTGGCAGTCCACAGAATGGGGAATAAAAAACTGCAAAAAAGAAAATGCCAACAATAAACTCTTAATAAGAAGCTAAGCATTTTTACTGCAGTTGATGGCACCAAAAAAAATTGCATGGCAGTTCTATGTACAGGGTTACAAAAATCAGTCAAATTTCTCAAACAAAATGTTTGCCTTGCCTCTGTATTGTGCAAAACGGTGTAAATTTTCTTCTAGAAAATGAACAATCATGAAAAGAAAAAATTTAAGCAAAAATATGCAATCTTTTAGCTTGGATTCATGGTGCTGTCACCCTGCAGTCATGGCAAAAATCCTTTCATATTGTTTTTCAAAATAATTTTTTGGCAGTCCACAGAATGGGGAATGAAAAACTGCAAAAAAGAAAATGCCAACAATAAACTCTTAATAAGAAGCTAAGCATTTTTACTGCAGTTCATGGAACCAAAAAAAAGAAGGTGGTGGCAAGTGAATTTGGAATTATGCCTGCAACTTTCTCAACAATTTTTAAAAATTTGTCAAAAATTAAATTGTGTGACTCAAAATGATTTTTTGGCAGTCCACAGAATGGGGAATGAAAAACTGCAAAAAAGAAAATGCCAACAATAAACTCTTAATAAGAAGCTAAGCATTTTTACTGCAGTTGATGGCACAAAAAAAAGAAGGTGGTGGCAAGTGAATTTGGAATTATGCCTGCAACTTTCTCAACAATTTTTAAAATTTTGTCAAAAATTAAATTGTGTGACTTTAACATGGGACCTCCTTGCAAGCAAATGTGGACTGCTCCTCATGCAGACCTGGACAAGGCTTTTGTTGCATGGTTTCAAGAAGTGCCATCTAGCAACATTCCTATAAATTGACCCTTAATTCAAGAGAAAGCCAAGTAGTTGGCCCTTTCATTTGACCACAAATCATTTCTAGCTAGTGTTGAGTGGCTTAATTGTTTCTGTGATTGATTTTGAATATCAACTAAGATTATCTGTGGGGAAGAGTCACCAGTTCTCACCACAAAAGTGAATGAGTGGCAGATCAGTGAGATAAAAAATTATTGCATCTTGTCACAGCCCTGACAGCATTTTCAATGCAGATGGAATGGACATATTTTTTAAATTGTTACCAAATTGCACATTGGCTGTTAGAAATGATCCTTGTCATGGTAGCAGAAAATCAAAGCAGAGACTGACAAGCCTCTCCTGTTGCAATGCTTCAGGGATAGATAATTTCAGTCCACTCATCATTGGAAAATAAGCAAAACCACCTTGTTTCAATAATGTACAAGTTTGACTTGATGAACACTTCATTTTTTGTTAAATTGCAGAAGCAGGTCAACAAGGACATTCAAATTAAAAAAGGAACATCTTGCTTGTTTGGGACAATTGCTCTGTCCACACTATTCTTCCTTGCCAAGATAATGTGCAAGTTGAGTATCTGCCACCAAACTGCACTGCATTTTTTCAGCCTCTGGACCTGGACATAATACAAACTGTGAAAGTTAAATACTGTACAGGAAAAATATTTTAAAGACAATTCTTGTAAACATGTGATAAAAAGGATACTGACATTGACATCAAGCAATCAATTGAAATGATTGCTTGTGTCTGGTCAATTAAATTTTTTCCTCATGCTCTGACATTGCAAGGGATGAAAAATATGATCTACTGAAAAAAAAACCTGAGGATGCATTGCCAGCAACAGTGAATAAGAATTTTGTTCAGAAGAAAATCACTGATTTTTTCAATCAATCATTTGAGTTCTTAAACTTGAAGACAAGCCTGATTCAGAATATATGCAGATCTGAGCTGAAAAAAAAATTTCCAGTCATTTTTTTGATAATCTCATTACAACAAATTATCCGTTATAACAAACTTTTTCTGTGGTCCCCAAAAGTTTGTTGTAACGAGATTTTACTGTACTCGAGTAAATACGGCGGTACTCGAAAATTTTTTTTTTCCTTTCATCAGCTTTTCTGTGCTGCAGGAAAGTTGGCAATGTAATCTGAATATTTTCTTGTACAAAATCTCTGTGCATGTTACGGGCTCTGTGCTGTGCCGGGGCGTGGACACAAACAGCACAGCGAGGGCAAAGGGGGCGCTGCATGCTCGTCTTCCGCCTACTCCATGTCCATGCAAGTGGACAGCCGACTGACCATGGAAGAGTTCCAGACGCAAAGGGACCAGCAGGCGGCCCTGTTATGCAGATCTGAGCTGAAAAAAATTTTCCAGTCATTTTTTTGATAATCTCGTTACAACAAATTATCCGTTATAACAAACTTTTTCTGTGGTCCCCAAAAGTTTGTTGTAACGAGATTTTACTGTATTGGGATTTCTATCAAGCCCTTCCTTTCTGGAACAAAAGGAATTGTCATCAAGTGGGATTTGTGGGGAATTTCCGAGAAATAAAAAAGGGAAGAGGTGAACCCAGGGATTGATTCATGTGGTTCTCGTGCCTCGATCATGCCCTTTTTTATCCTTGCGTTCCCTTTTTGTGTCCGTGTGTCTTCGCCTGGTTTTATTTTACGCTTGCGATTCGGTTCACCAAGCCCGGGAAGCTTTTTCTACCTCACTGAAAAGTTTACGATCGTTGGTTCGGAAATGGGCGAGGTTTTTTAGTGAGTGGGAAAGTACGTCGTCGGCAAACTACGCCGAAGATTCTGCCGCCCAGCAACCCGTGAGCTGGAGAGATGATGTGATTAGCGCGCTACTGAAACCGAAAAACCCGTGGATATTTACGAATCTTGAACACACGAAATTGAAATTTTGGTTGAAGGACGATGGGACGGAGTAGAAGAAAAAGGGCAAAGTCCTGTATTTATAATCTGAGCTGCATCAAATGTTTTGACGCCTGGTGATGGAACTTATAGTTTAATTTCCCTTTTCAGAGTAAAACCTAGGATGCACTTCTGTGATACAGTACAGTACTGTATTCGAACGGAACAGAGAGATGATAATACAGGAAAATCTCGTAACAGCGAAGACATTGGGACCAGTATGATAGATTCTTTGATATTTGTTCTAAGCCAACTCAAATAACTTTGCAGCTAATGGGCAATTGTATTTGTAATCATTGGAATTCGTGGTAATCGATTATTAGTTACAATGAGATTATACTGTACTGTATTCCTAACCCCCTCCTCCCCACACGCGTACACACGCTCTAATTCAAAGTGGCCAAACATTATTCCTTTAACTGTAAATAAATTTGTGAGGGTTGCCAAAACAATGCCTGGCTTTTTCATGCTCCCGCCTTTTTTTAAGCATGATTTTCTTTATTGTAAGTTCAAAATCCTCCAAAATTTGCATATTTTTTTGGCGTTTTAGCGCATGGATCGTAGTGTGAGATTTCGGTGAGATTGACTGGACAATTTTGCATGACTTGAAAATTCTCACAATTATTTCAAAAAGGTGTGAGGTAATTACGACTGACATGAACGAATGATTCTTGGCTGTATTTTCTATTTTTTACTTGAGAATTGTCAAAATGAATTATGTCTTTGACGTATTGCCTTTCGCATCATTTCCTGACGCCGTGATCAGTTTTAAATGTACGGGTTCGTTCCCGGGGATGTGCATTGATGGATGAGTTTCAATTCTAATTTCTTGGAAGATTCGTTGCACTTGTCTCTTGCCTCGTTTCTGTCGTGACCGCTTTGAAACAGACCACCGTGTCGTTGGCATCAGTGGAACAAAAGGTTCATAACTCACCGCGCATATTTTTCAACCGGATGCAGGCGTTCCGTGGAAACCGGAGCAGATTTTTCACAAAGATTCTGCATGCGATCGCATAGGATGTCCTTGATACTTCGCGTGAGTTCATAAAAAATGGAAAAGGAAAAAATTGCCATTGTTGGGGCATTCTGCCATAATCGACGGACCATCTCACCACCATCTTGGTTTTTGTTGAACTCGAGTCTTTCGCTGTGCGTCACGATCAGGTGATGCTCTTTTATTGTACTTTTTACGATTAATTGCTCTTTTTATATTCGTGCGTTTGAATGATTCAGAAACCCGGCGCTTTGTTGGGCCTCGTTCATCGCTGGACACCCGGTCTTTCTTTTTTTTTCAACTTTTTTCCGCAGTCCTTTTTAACGACTTTCGATGCAGTACTTGCCATGAATGCCTCGTTGCCGCAGGATGCTTGTACCAGGCCTGGCGAAGTGAGTAACGCGAAATTGGCCTGGTGACCCAGAAGGGTATTACTCAATGTCGAGAATCATCCTTGAATCCTGCAAATTAATGTTGCGCCGGGATGGGTTTCGTTATTATGTTGTCGGGCGAGAATTAGTGTGAGAAGACGGTCGAGATGAAAATACAGTTGCGGCCTCTTGTTTTCGTCTCTCGGCTCTGGTATGACGGGGAAAAAATATATATGCGGGGATCTTGAAAACCTTTCGACACGCCGAAGTATTTTTTTATATTTTTCCCCCTTTTTAAGATTGACTCTGTTGAACCGCGAAGCCGGGGAAAATAACTGACGGGAATAGAACGAAATCATGAAATTCCTATTGACGAAGACGTTAATCTCTTGGTTCTTCCATTTGCTGCGCGCCATCCGCAGCCAACGGGTTACCCGCGGAAATTATGCATTCGTTCCTTCCCGGAAGGTTTTTCCTTCTTGTTTTGTTTTTTGAACATTATGGCTTGAGTCCTCGAGTCAGATGTGGAGAAGAAAAAAATAAACAGCTACTGCATATCATTAATTCTCCACGGCATCCGAAAAATGAGACGGAAGAAGCTGCAGTTCTACTTGAAACTTCTGCAGAAAATATGATACTGTAGCTCTCACCGAAGTATCTGGAAAGTCAGAACAGCGATTACCACCACAGCATGTGTCTGAAAAGATGAAGAGAGTAAGTTGAAATGAAATGGAGAAATAGAAGCGCTTCTGAGAGAATACGGTATGCTGAAGTCTACTGGAGGTAATGCGCTAAATGTTGTATGCATCGTAATGTGTAGGGCGGATGATACTGAAGTTTTGATGCCGTCAATGGAAATGGTCGCAATTTAGTGCATAAATCTACTGTCCTTCGTTGCGATGAAAAATATTTTTTCCAGTCTGGTTGAAACAGGGATCAGGAAGAGAGCTTAAGGTGTGACCCTGTGTTCACCATTGAAGGCGTGCACAATACAGTTGAACCGGGATAACCTACCTAAAACGAATGCCCTCTTAGGAGAAAATTTTCAAGTCCCCGTGTGAATTCACTGAGAAACAGTGCATTAAAAGCCTCTTCGAATCAAAGGCTTTCCCTCTCAAACCTGCTTAAAACTAGAATTTTCTGGGGCCTTCTGGCTATTATTTTGTTGACAACTTTATGTGTTTTGAAAGGAAATGAAAGACTATTTTGCCAAATGAAACCGTGCCTCCCAAGTTCAGCAGCCTGTTTTTTTTATTTAAAAAATATTAGGGTCCAGAAAGTTACCAGTTACAATTTCCTGTAATTTTTCTTTCTTTCCCCAACAACAATTTTCCATTTTTTTCCACCAATTCTCCAACCAAAATGCTATTCTTCTCCAACTCAAAACCTCCTTAACTCGAATTAATTTGCTGGTCTCTCGAGATTCCACTTGAAGAGGTTTGACCTTAATTTTGATTCCTGATTCAAGAACACACAACAATTGAAAATTGAGTTAGAAAATTAAGTCGTTGAAAATTAAGTTTCAAGAAGTCCTCAATCAAAAGCTTTACTTTTCTTGTAATTTGTAGAAATCTGTTCCTTTTTTTTGGATCATTAGTCGTATTGGTGGTCATTTGATGCGTCTAATGTGACTAAACGTGATTCATCATCGCCTGACATGAAGAAACTTGTTTCGCAGTTTTGCTACGCGCATTTCTAAGCCAAGGCTCGTCTCCTGGAAAATTAATTTAATGTTCAGAATGAAGATTTTGCAAGTCATTATGCTTTGTATTGCGGGGAAATACGGTAATGTCGAGGTGATCGTGAGGACTTATTACCCTGCAATGCAAAGACCGGTGGTCGAATCGAGTGCTGTTTCGCGCAGCCTTGAATGAACGCGGTCGATATGCAGTACAGTATGTAAGGTTCTTTTCATTCCCCCCGCTTCTTCTTTTCCCCTTATTCCGATCTCGCGGCGTGTGCCGCCACGTTTCGGTTCTGTTCCGGTAGCGTCACACCGCGAGTCTTCTCGCTGTAGTTCGTTTCGGTACTTCGTCCCTGTCCATCGGCTTTGCACAAGCGTACCTTTCGCAGCCAAGAAGAAGTGGGGGAAAACAAGAAAAAATCTCTGTTTGACTGGGACGGCAATTTTAACTTCGGCCTTCCTACCCGCGTGCCCTCGGGCGCGGAGAGACGCAGGCAAGTACTGCGATTTTTACTGCCGCGAGTCGCTGCGAGCGTTTTTCTGTTCCTGGAACCACGGGTCGTAACCCGGCTCTGACTGCGACTTCGCCTTCCTCAACGCACTTTTCGCGAACCACAGGTTTCATTTTTGTATGTTAGGAATCCCAGCGGGGTGGATAGGCAAAATTGCCTCCCTTGTCTTTTTTTTCTCTTCCTTTTTTCTACTTTTTTTTTCTTGGGTGCGCTGAGTTTTTATGCTGCTTCCTCACCAGTCATGAGTTGTGAAGTGTGTAAGCTCAAGGATCCTTTCTAGCGACGATTTGTTTAGATTGCGAACACCTGGGAATTTTGAAATGTACAATACAGTACCTTGTTTACTACGTCTGCTCCTTTCTTTTCCTTCATCAGCTCGTGCTACTGATGTTTTTCTCTCTTCATGCGAATCATTGTGCCACTGTTGTAGAAATATTCATGCTGCAACGGTTGTTGCTCATATTTGTTGTTCGATGATGTACATTATGATGAAGCACTCAAGAATTATGTAATCATATGGTGAACCCCCGTGTGGAGGCTTTTATTTCACGAAACCCTGTTCGAATTTAGTCATGAATTGTAGGCTCCTGGAATATCAGAACATTTGGGAAATAAGTGGGTGCGTGGACAGTCGCCTATGAATGAAATTTGAATTGTTCGCTTGAAAAATCTATGGGGGATGATTATATTTGAGCAAATGTGGTATTCAACTCTTGTCAAGTTCGTTTGAGTGGCAACTGGGATGTTTTTTTGAGAAATACTAAGAGTTTACAGTTTGCTATAGTGTGTATTGCTTTGAGCTGTCTGCGAATTTTGTGTTCCCTTTGCAAAGGGCTACCCGTATTTCATGTTGAACTTCTGACAACAGTGTGCAGTAACGTAAACTCTGACTTCGGGGCCGTGGTGACGTAAATGTGATCCCTCGGCATCGGCTAAAGCTGTGTTTTTAAGTTATGTTCACCGTAACTAGGGATAATGGACGATATTGAACCTTCAGGCGGAATTACATTTGATCTACGGGTTAAATCGTGGTCATGAGCCCGTGATTCAAATCATGGAAAATGTTTTTTGGATCGTGAAAGGTGAAGTTACTCTTGGCAAAGTACTTGGTCGAGGAATACTGTGTGTTTGTGTGTGTGTGTGTGTGTGTGTGAGTAATTGATGGACTTCAGTGGGTCAGTCGACGGACGAGTTGGTGATTTAGCAGCGTCCGTTTCCTTCTTGGCCGTGTTTTGGCCGAAGGCTGCAGTCGGTTCCTATCAAGACGTTTCCAAGCATCCTGGAAGAGGATTTCGTACAAGAATGGTTCTTATCAAGGCCGTTCCTCGCTTCTTCTTGATTTTATGCTCCGTCCGGGAAGAAGTTCCTCGCTTGACCTACAAATTTATTTAAAACTTTCCGCACCGTTAGGTCGTATAGCGCGAAAATCCGTGCATATTTCTTACGTCTTTCGAACGGATATTTTGGTGGCGTCTTGGGATTCGAACTGCGCAAGTTTTGTTTTCGTGTCGGGAAGTGCGATATTCTTTAGAACTTCCTTCTCACGATTTTGAGAGCTGCTTTTGCGACTCATTTCTCATCCCATTCTTCGTGGATGCTGTCTGAGGAATAGATCTTGCTTTCAGTTTGTTTTAACTTTTTTTGAGAAGTTTGTTGTTTATCCAGGTCTCGGGAAGAACGCATCATCTCATTTCCTGCCTACCAAGTTCGTGCGCAACATTCTGTAGTTTCGGAAAGATAACCTTTCAGCAGCAGTTTTTTTTTCATTTGCCCGGATGATCAAATATTGTATCAAACAATCAAAAAGTGAAGATTTTAATTCAGCAGAAAGAAATGCGTGAATGAATAGACATGATGCGTTTTGGCCTTTTTGTTTCTTTGTCTGGACTTCAATTATTGTATTTATTGCGGAATTCTATTGCATTTCCAATTTTTTTTTTAAACAATGATCTCCATGCATGGAATGATTTTTGTCCCCCCGAATATCGTTGTGGAAAGAAGCTGCCCGTTTTATTGACATTATCGCCAATGTCAATGTGATATAGGCCGGATAATTGGTCAAAAGGAATCAAGGTTGCTTACTTAGTACTCACGATATTTTGTACTGTATTAAGGCTACTCCGTGGTTGAGTTTAAAGCTTGCAGCAATAGCTAGCAAAAGGGGAAAAACTGCGTTTGCGTTGCAAGAAAATGTTTCATAAAAACATTGAAGAAGAACTTCAAGTTGGAATAGATCCGAGATTTGTGCTAGAAACTATTGAATGTTTCACCAACTTGGTATCAAAATATAGCGCTGAAAGAAAATAAGCGATCCTATTTTCATCGATGTACGAATAGATCAAAAGGAGCGGCCTTCTTTTCGGAAATCGGCATGTTATTTTTTTTTTTGGAGCCGGTTTATGGCTTCAATTATATTTGAAAGGTAACAAAAAGTTCCGCTCGAAAAATCGTGCTGGAGATCAACATTTATCGAGACCTAATTATGATTATGATAATTGGCTTATTTTTGTTGAGCTGGTGAGGTTGGGACCACGTAAAGAACGCCGTCCGACATCCTCGTGAAGGGATCTTCTCCGGTTTCGGGTTTCCTCGTCCATCTCGCGTTGTGTTCGTTCGTTCGTTCGCTCGTCTTTGCGTTGTTACGTGCGAACTCCACGATCGCCCGGACTGCATAGCCGCACGATTAAACAGGAAGGAAAGAACAGAGCGAGAGAGAGAGAGAGAGGGAGAAAGAAAAAAGGCCGCCTTCAAGTGGCCTCGGTGTCCTTGAAACACCGGCTGCCATTTCGGAGTACTTGGTCGGTACTTGTTATTATTTTTCTCCCTTGGTCGGCTGTTTCTCATCCACCCGGGGGCGGCCAGGCATTGTTTTCGAGCGTGACTGTGAGATGCGAGCCACCGGAGGTAATTAGGAGGGCACTGGGACACTGGCGCTTTGGTCTTCGCGCTCGACTTGCCGTGGCTACCATATGCCTTTCTGCATGGACTGGGGAAAGTATAACAAAACAAACGAAACAAAAAAGAAGCCAGTAGAAAGTGTTTTTGCTTTTTTTATACTTTTCTTCTCTTCGAGGAAATGATCCGGAAATCTATTCTGCCAAGTTTTTTATTTGACCTGTATTATTCACGACAGTGACATTCAACGTAGGGAAAATATTGCTATTGGAGATAGATGAAAGCTTTTCGACCTGTTTTTTTTTCTTTCTTTTATTGTTCAAGTAGCAAGGAGTGTGCTTTGGAGGATTTTCAAGGTGTAAGTTGAAGCCATCGAAGGCCTTCCTTTGCTTCAAGGTTTCACTGGAAATTTTGAAAAAAACATGGAATGGGCCTTTTGTTTCAAAGCATGGATTCACTTGGTCCACTTTTCCGCCATTTTCAGCGTCAAGTTCTTGGGTTATTACTGCATAGTGGATCATGTTTCTGGCCCCATCGTGTTGACTTTAGCTGATCTTACGGTAATATTTTGCTTTTTCCTGGCAACATTTTTCCTGAACAAAATAGCGGAAAAAATCACTGGCGTGTATCCAAAACGCACGAGAAACGGGGTTTTCCGCAAAGCCAAGTTTGGGAGATAAACTGTATAGAAAATTGGAAATAATAGGAAGAAGTTGCGCGAATGTGACTTATATTCCTAGACAGCATTGAACCTTGAAACCTCGAGCTTTTTGGGGTATTTTGATATTTCGTACATAACTTCAGGAAAATGAAGTGGACTCTCCCTACAACTATTGTATCTTGTTCACAACGATTTTCTACGAAAACTTTTTTTTGTCCCGAAGGTGTCTAGACATGTTCGTCAACGGAATTCTATGATTTCTATCAATATCATTTTTCGGGTCCCTTGAAGGCTTGAATGTCGTTTCTCTCCCCGTGATATGCTGTACAACGGAAGTCAAGGAATCATAAAAAAAAACTTTTGTTGATGGGATTTTGTTGAATAACATGGGAAGAGAAACCTTCGGTACCAAACAAATCGTTTTACATAGAAAATCGTTGCAGGCAAGATTGTCTACCATTGGGGCCAGGAAAAAATTTTTCTAGAGAAAATTTTCGAATTAGAGGGATTGTCCTCCTGTTGTCCAATTTGTTATGTTTTGCGCTTTTCTCACCACGGGGACACGGCAAAATAAACCATTGGCATAGACCGTAGCTTCCCCTGTAATCCCTGGTGTTCTAGTGGGGCGAGATGAATGATATAAATTTTAAATAACCTGACCTGAGTTGAAGTAACTTCTGACAATTTCATCCTGACATTCCTGTTTCTCGTATTTTCAAAACGATTGATTGAGAAAGGGAGAATAAAGCAATGTATTCTTTTCGTCCGTGTAGATTTAAAATACCGACTTGAGTGGTGATTTACAATTGTACCCCTTTTTCATTGTGACTGCAGCTTCATTTATATCCGACACTTCGGTGATGCCTTGAACCCCACGGTGCACAATTAGAATGACCGGAAGTATTTATGTTGCGAAATGAAGGAGAGATAGAAGCAAAAGACGTGGAATGGAAAACCAGCTTTCAGCTCGGGGTCTAGTTCGTAAAAAACGGATTCAGTTTTGTAAATAATGAGGCTGTGATGAAGCTATAACTACATTTTCCCAGCGTATGTTCGTCAGGAAGGTTCATGAGAAGAAAATAATTATTCGCTGACTAAGAATGAAAATCTTCGCGGAGGGAGTCCACTACAGTAGTTTTCATGCAAGTAACATTACCCCACTGATGATGGGTAACATCCATCAAACCGCTAACCCATTCCCGTTTTCATGAGTTTACAGTACTGTTACTTGGGATGCCAAAAAGTAAATCTCTACGAATACAATTCATGCCAAAAGAACTGCTGGCGCATGAAAGGTCTGGCATGGTAGAAAGTATATTTTGTCCGTTTAAAAAAAAAAACGTTCGTTGTACGATTCGTTCTTTGTACGAGTCAGGATTCCCTCTAGACTTATATAGTAAATAATATAATTTGTTCCAGGATGGGAAGTATTCGAAGTACAGTACATTATTTATTTTTATTCCAGTGAACAGTTTTTGAAAACTTTTTGAGCGTAACCCCCTTAGATGCAATGTATTAATTTTGCAATCCGCAATCGGAAAAAAAGGAAAACCCGTTATTGAAGACTTCTCGATCATTACATAACGATATATATTTTTATCGCTTTTCTGTTTCATGTGACAATAAAATACAGTTTTGATCCTGCAATGCTTTGAATCCGCAATCCACAATTTCTAAAAAAAAAAATATGAAAATCTGCTTTCAGAGCCCTAATCTCAATTGTACATTTTTAATGACGCTGGTAATGTCCGTCGTTGAGAGCAGATGGCATAATCAAATTATTTTTCCGCGACTATTTACTTTAAGTTAGATGAAGAATGTCCTTTAAAATGACGTTTACGAAAATTATCTGGTTGAACCCGAAGGTCTAGGACGAACGGGTCGTGTTACCTTGCGAGTTTTCTGATGGGAAGACAACTTCCGTGAATGTACTCGATCTGGGTTTCATGAGGGAAAATCCCGCATGTACCAGATTGGTAGTACAGTACTGTACAGTATCATCTTGTCTGTCAGTAATACAGTATTCCATAACATCGTACATCACGTTTTAAAATCGCGAAGAACGAGTTCGTGATCGAGATGGATTTTATTTTTTCATGCATGGCGTGATAGAGGTTAGGTTTCCTCCGACTTCGACTCGGTTCAATTTTAAGGTGCATTATCGCGATTATTTCAGGACAGTTCCTCCAATGATGAAATAATGCCTGATTCGAGTTGGTTAGCTGAAGATTATTAAATTTTTTTGTTAGCCTCTGGCGACTTCCTTGGACAAACGCGAGTATTTGCAATTAGCCGAATCAGATTTTATGGCACCGGCTTTTGAAATGCCCCGTGCGTGAATCTTTCCTGGACGCTGAAGCGTTTCCGGGATGGTTGCACGGAATAATAATGGGCTTATCTTCATTTTTGTGTGATTTGCGAGCTGAACCCGCGTGGCTGTGAGCGATGCGATGCGATATTGTGGGAACGATGGCGGTTATCTTTTCGAAGTCAAGGTCTTACAAGGCATCTTCAAGCCATTTTTCAGCGGTTTGGCTCATTCATTATTTTCTTTTCTTTTTTTATTCTTTGCGTTCGTGTTCCTGTCTCACGATCAGCCAGTAAAGTGAATCATGAAGGTTGTGTTTTTGCTTGAAATTTAACTGCTGACTTTTTGGCGATATATTTCAATTTAATAACGTCAAATGTTCTGACTTTTTTTTTTCAGAACAAGGTACCGTTCGTTACTCTTCGTTTCTTTTAGCGCTTCATTCATGGTTATATCTTGGCCATAACTGGTAATGCATTTTCCAAGATTAGTTTTTGATCGAGCAAATTCTGGATTGTTCTCTGGGAGCCATTGAGTCGTGGCGCAATTCGCCCAGGAGGAAAATTACACGATTTAGATTCTAGAACATCTTCAGCTGAATCAAGTGTGAAGATCTAAAAAAGAAAATATGTCGACTTCACGACTACGTGAAAAATTGTTCGTGGGAAGACTTGGCGGTTTGCTCGACGCTGTGCGCAAGTCTTGCGAAAGAGATCTGATTTCATCTGCAGAAAACGGCGGATTCAGGGAGAAAAAAAGGGATATGCAAATCCGTTCTGGTTCGCGTGGTTCCATGATATCGAGCTGCTGAAACTAGTGCAGATTTGAATGAATTGACGCCGCCGCCGGAAATTGTGCTTGCTGGTTTTTTTGAATTGCATGGAGCGCTAACGATTGCTTATCTGCTCGCTCGGCATTGTTGGGCGAGCTTCCTCGTTTAAATGAGTGATAGCCGATGCTGAATTGTTTCCTTATTTACTGGTACGTGTACTATAGTGAAAACACGTGGTGACGAGACTGACGAGAGGAAAGCATTCAGCGATAAGAAGAAGAAAGAAAAGGGCAGCCAGTTAGCGAGAAACAGTAATGGTCAATGGGTTTTACTGGATCAAAATCCTGTCTCTTTTGGAGATTTTTCTTCTGTTTTATCGAGTAATGTGTTAAGATTCAGATTGAAATTAATCCGTTCTACCGCAGAAATATTTTGAATTTTATAAATGATCAACCGTAACAAGTGGGGAAAGTCACTTCAATATGTCGAGGGGATTCTTCTTGGAAAGAAATTGTTTATTTCAATCTACTGCACTGTTTTTCTAATGCCTTCAGTTTCAAAAAAGGCTAATACTCTAAAGGTGGACTCTAAACAACGATCTTGTCTGCAACGATTTTCTCAATCAAATGATTATTTTTATCCTATGAAGCATAAGGTTCTCCCCGAAGAAATTCTTTCTGGAGCGATTTTTTATTCTGGTCCCTTGAGTTTTTTTTTGCAGAGAGAGTTTACTGTATTTTATTTCATAAAAAAATCAGGGGTGTGGTTGGGCACTTTTTGGTTGTTGCTTTTTGTTCGGGGATTTTCGCGTGACTCGGATGCAAATGCCGAACTTCTCGAAAGCGTTTCCTGTCCACTATTAATATCTATAGTGAAGATCTGATTAACGATTTTTTTTTTTACTGGGAAAAGGTCTATTTTGGATTCAGATCAGCGATCAACGTTTATTCTTGACTGGGTGTATTCTTCATTCATCAAGTGCGACTTGAAACTTGTTTTTCTTTCCCGTGATTTGACCTAGTATGAATATAAAAGCGTCCCTCAAACAGCCAGGTTGTGCTCTTAGGTTTTCAAATGATTTCCTTTTCTAAGAAATATGAATGTGTATGTTATTTTTCAAGTTACATGCCTGAGGCTTTTGATGCGATTTGATTTACTTTCAGATCGATCCTACGAGTAGGTGTTTCGTTTCGGAATTCGAACGAGCGCCTCTGTTGAAATAGGTTATTCCTGTCATAATGAATAAAATCAGACTCGAAATTGTTTTGATGAGTTTCGGATGCTTGTTTTATGATGATCGCCCTGTTCGTGTCGGACATTTTTCGTACAGTACTGTATTGTACTTTGGAAGACCCATTTTATGAAGCGTAGCTAAAGATCTACAATTTTTGCCTTGTGTTTTTTCCGATTTAAATTTTGTTGAATTCATCGAAATATTGTATCTGCATTTCCTCGAATACTACATGCACATTTTTCCCAACATTTGCGGGGGGGGGGGGGCGGATGTGGATGCGCGTCATCAACGGGTATACATTTTAAAATTAGTTGCAGGAATTGAGGTATGCATGATACGTGATTCTAATGGAAAATTGTATGCCCAGTTTAGAAGGGAAACTGATGTTATTGGAAGCAATTGGAAATTACAAGAATTCATGTCTGAATTCAAATTTGGGTTTTCTTATTCTTGAATCATCGTGGTTTGAGAGTTTTTTTTAAATGGGGGGGGGGGCATCTTACTCAAGGATACATTTTTGGAAAAATTTTTGACTAAAAAAACTGGTTGCGCGTGGTACTCAAATAAATACTATTGACTTGAAACCCCCCCCCCCCCCCCCCTCCCCCCCCCNCCCCCCCCCCCCCCCCCCAAAGAAATGCGCTCGATGGTGAGTTCCAGTTCGTTCTTAAAAGTAGTTATGTAAATTTTATGATGTCCTGGCTATCCAGCGTTGAGTTCCGTGATTAAACCTTGATTTATTGCCTTGAATTGCAGTAAGAAAGTTGGAAAGGTGGAGAACAGCGGCACAACTACACCGCATCGGAGGAATTATTCGGACGCCGATCTTCAAGCCGCTCTTCGCGAAATCCGGTCCGGACAACTCGGAACTCGAAAGGCTTCCATCATTTACGGTGTGCCCCGCTCAACTCTGCGCAACAAGGTGTACAAGCTGCAAGCGAATGACCGACGAGTGTCGGCATTGGCCGTCTCTCGCGCGGCTGTGGAAGACCAGAGGAAAGAGCGTGTGTTGGACGCCGATTGCGAGATCGACGTGGAGGCTGTGGACGGCGACGGCGGATCGCCGCCGTCTGGGGGGGATTGGATCGGGTCTAGTCGAGTTGTGATGAGCAGTGAGCTGGCGACCAACAGTGGAGCTGCGTCGCCTGTGCAACTGCGGAGGCGGCAGTTTTCGGGAGCATCTGAGGGGTGTCGGAGTCCGAATTCGGCGAATCCAGGACTGGAGTTGTCGCTCAAGGACGTCATTGCTAGGACTGTGACGAATAGGCTTTCGAAGGTGGGGAGTGGTGTCGAGGAGAAGATTGACCCTAGCGATCCCAAGTCAGCTGCGAGGACGACGCGTCCGAAGCGGGGAAAGTACCGTAATTATGACCAGGCAAGTTTTGTTGTTTTTTGTTTTGGTTGCTATATACTAATTTCTGCTGAGAATTCATTTTGTGCTTCGCTGTGTTGTTAACCATGAAGATTGTATCTGTCGCTCTGCGAAATGTGCGCTTTGACAGATGACAATATCCAAGCCTTTCAGCCAAAAAAAAAAAAAAAAAAAAAAAGCTGCTTGATGCAGGTAGACTCTCTTCTACAGAATTCAAGAAACCAGAAGAAAAATTCGTTGTAGAGAAAATTTCTTTGCAGAGACTCCGTATGACACGAGGAGAGAATCCTATTGGACAAAGAAAATTCGTTATATAGAGAATATCTTCGTGGAAAAGTTCGTTGTAGAGAGAGTCCGCCTGTATTTCTCCCCAACTCATTGCTGCGTGTGATAAGCTGTTCCAAATCTTCCAATTGTCCATTTCCTGTACCATTAAGAAAATGCCCGCAACATCTAGTTTACAAGAATGAAGGACACATTTAATGCTTCATCTGGCGTTTAAAAAAATACGGCAGTTCCCGAATTTTTCGAGTTGGGAGAATCAAAATTCAAGTGCCCAACTCCAGCATTGGGCAGGGCTTTTTTGGATGCTTGTGTTTTGATGGCGCATCGTCTTTTTTCTCTCAGCGATTTAAATTTTCTCAACCTTGTAACAGGTTGAATGTAAATATTCCCATCTCATCGTGGTGTATATAAATAAGACCCATGAATTAATGGGACAAGTTGAAGTCCTTAGTACCTATACAGTTCTTCGAAGATTCAACAATTGGGTTTTCTTCATTTGAAGATAAAGCAGCATTGAAGCAGCTGTATTTGAATTTCAACCTAAACTCTGCTTCTTGAAATAGAAAAAAAAACGGTAGACTTCGGCTTTCCTGTTGAAGCCGACTTCTCTGTATGCATCCACTACCGTTGTGTCAAGAAGCGTATGAATTACAAGATACAGGTTTCTGCTAGAGAGTCTCCAATTGAAAAAAAACATAAAAGCACAAAAATGACATAATTTGCTTCTTGTGAACATTAGCTAATCATAATATACGCATCCCGGGGTTATTTTTATTGCATTTTTTAGAAGAATGAGAATTCCATTTCCTATTACAATCTAGCTAGTTTTTGTTTTGTTTTAGATTTTTTGATACACCACCTACCCCCTTTGAACGTCATCAAACCTAACAAACAAATGCGGCGGATTACCAAGGATTGACTAGTAGTTGTGTAGGAAGTATTAATGATGTCGTATTCCAATTAATTTTGTAGGAAAATCTTCTGGAGGCGGTGAAGGCAGTTCAGCGTGGCGAGATGAGCGTGCACCGAGCAGGCACGTTCTACGGTGTTCCGCACTCGACGCTCGAGTACAAAGTGAAGGAACGGCATTTGATGCGACCCCGGAAGCGTCCACGCAAAGACGAGCTTATGAGCAGCACGTTGCATCCTCGCGGCGACGTCGAATCCAGTGCATCTAGCGAAAACAACGCGCCTCGTCGTCGCGAGTCCGGCTCATCCAGTGAGTCTGACTCGTGCGTTGAGGTTCCGTTGAGTTTGTCAGCACCACCGGCACCTGCAAAATCTGGGAACGGGAATGGCATCGCTCCTGCTTACTTCCCGCCGAACTATACACCGCTGGGCATTCCGCCGTCGTACATGTTCTGGGGATCGCGGCCCGCCTTTCATCCCCATGCCACACCACTGGCACCCCTGCCGACACTGGAGGCCAACAATCCGTTTTCCAGGTACAACACTGTACTACTTTACTCTACTCTAGTGTAGTGGATCTCACATGAAAACTTCGCGAGTCATCATGTATCGCGTTTTATTCCTAGGTACGGTAATCTCGCCTAGAGTAAAAAAGCGTGGAAATTTTTTGGATTGCGCCTCATTCGTGCGTGTTCCTTCTTCTTTGAGTCTCCGTTTCTTCTATCTCAAGGTTGATTCTTTCACTTCGGATTCTTCCGTCTCAACATTTTTGAGCTTACGATTGATTCAATATGCATGCATCCTTGAAGCGGGTTAGACTGCCGGCAGGGTTTCCGTTCTTTCGATGATTCTGTTAAAAGCGGTCTCCTGCGGAATATGACTAATGTTGGAACGAAAGCTTATAGAAATAAACCTGGGAGCTCGCTCATCTTTGTATCTTCTGAATCATTCGTATTTTTCCGTGTACTGTGAGATTTTTCTTTTCTGTGAGATTTTTCACAAAATTTGAAGAAGATGTGAAAATTATCCGATAAATTAAATTTACATGGAATAAAAGCCGTCAAAAGAGACTATTCCAACTTTTTTGTCAGTAAGTTATCAGTAAATGTCATTTCGTTGATGCAATCATACAAAAATACAATTCGTGGTGAGACTTGTGAGTCGGAACTCGGAATACTGAACGCGACGTTGGGATTGAAAATACGACAAACAGCAAAAATCCATTCAGATCCTTAGGTTCTGTTGATGTATTCCACTAATTTTCGTCCCTTTAAACCGGGTTGAAAAAATTGGAACAATCGGTTCGTAATTTATCCGATAAAGTATTACTTTAAGATGTACGTCCAGTATCAATATTTCGTAGGAGTTTTCTGCATTTGAGCAACTGAAGAATAAGTCGTGACTTATGTAGGATTTTAGCTCGAGAACGTCTATAAAATGTTTTTATTCCGGATTCGATTGACATTTTTGCCTTGTACACTCATGCGATGTCTTTGGTTTGTTGATGTGATTCTTTTACAGGTGGCTAGCTTGTAAACCATGGAGCATGGATAATGCCTCACCTCGATCGGAGAGTGGCTTAACATTTGAAGAAGCTCGTCGGCAGTGGCTAAAATCGTCTCCGCCTGGGATAGTAGAGCAAAACTTAACTTCGTCGACGTTGTCTGCTGCTGCAGTTAAGATTGAAGACCGAAACGGCCCTAGTTATAAGGATGACCTCCGAGCAGCGATCGTGGCAATGGAAAAAGCCGTAGAAGACGAAGCTTCATGATTCCATTTACGCGACTGTTGAGTGTGCTTGTTATTATTTCCCCTCTCTCGGGTCAGGTGCAACGATGAGCACAAATGACTTCATGCTCATCTCCGTTGAAGACGCAGACCGGTGAAATCGGTGCGGTTCGGAACAAGTTTCTCTCGTGGCAGGGAATTCTGGAAAAGACAGATTGGTTGTGTTATGAAGTGTAATGGCTCTTGTACTTGAATCTTTGTGGCGCTCTTTCGCGAACTGCGACGTTGCTCAACGCTCATTGCTGAGGGTGTATTCCCTCTTTGTTTATGCGAGGGGAATCCATCTGCGTGCATTCCGAAGGGTTCGTTGAATCCTCAATTTTTGTTGAACTTTGCATTGAAGGGGATTGGTTTTATAGCTTTTAATTTGTTTTCCAACCATTTGGTTGAGTTTTTGAGCACTGCTCATTAATCGCATGGTACACCGAAAGAAGTGGTACTTCTTATTTAGTGCATTATTCAGTGATTTCGTGTGGTTTTTTTTTTTTTTTTTTTTTTTTTTTTTTTTTTTTTTTCATTATCCTTTCCTCCCACGCACTGTTTTTGTGTTTTTTTTTTTTTTTTTTTTTTTTTGAGTTGCACAACGCACTTATTTTTATAAGGTATTCCCATTTTTATACTGTACCAAATATATTGTGTGGTGGCTCATCGCAATTCAGGCGGCGAACGTGTAATCGTTTTGTGTTGGCCCTTTTTTGTTATCACGCATTGAAAGTTGGTGCACAAGTCGGTTTCGCGCAAATGTTTTTGCCCCGTCAAAATTTGGTGTGCCACACAAAGTGGTTTTGATTGAGGTTCGCTTTTTTTGTCGTATTCGTGTTGAGAAGCGGTGTTTTTTCTTCGCCTAGAGAAGGGTGTCGTGTTTGAATTGTGGGGCCCTAATCGAACGTTTCCAGCTGAGCGAGTTCCACGTGTATGTTGTGATCTGGGGCATTTGAAATCCGCATGAGAAAGGAAAACCCCGCTTCCAATGTTTTTTTTTTTGGTAACGTTCAGAGCTTTTGCGTATTCCTCTCCTGCTCGGAACGATTAGCTTTGAAAGCCGGTTGTACAAAAATTGATGAGTGTTGTAAAATATTCTGCTGTCGCGAACGTTCCCACAAATTTTGAAGATCTCCTGATCGTTACTGTGAAGTTACAAGGTTCTCAACAAGTGAGCCTTCTAAAAGCATTCCTTGAAGCATAATTTTGCGAGCATTATCTGTCTTTGCCCCTGTGTTTTTTGTTCATACTTCTTTAGGATAACGAGCTGTGATTAGGCATTGCGTCCCGCGTACTATAGATTGAATTCTTTTTTTTAAACTTGGCATTTCCTTTTTTATTGCTTAGCTTCTGAATCCTTGCGACGTTTTTGTTGAAAGATTTTCCTCGGTTGCTTCTGTGTATAGCATTGGAAATCGATGAAATGGAACCGAGGTATTCGTGTACCCAAGAGTCGTGGAAAGAAACGAGTGACCATAAGGGCTAGTCTTGGCAACGGGAAAGAAGAAGAATGTACATACTGCTGTGGAATGGGAACGAAAACGAGCAAACCGGTGGGGATGGGGAAACGTTCAATACCATTGATGAATCATCTAGTGAAACCGGTGTAGTAAAATTCCACCTGAGATTCGCTTAAGCTTTTCGCAACTTCT
Organism: Notodromas monacha; assembly: GCA_905338405.1. Lineage (NCBI taxonomy): Eukaryota > Metazoa > Arthropoda > Ostracoda > Podocopida > Cyprididae > Notodromas > Notodromas monacha. Next base: position 43,887 of record CAJPEX010000231.1, on the reverse strand, counting down.
AGTTCAGAAAATCGTGTGATCTTGTGTACACTTCATTGTAAATCTTGTCTATTACTCGATCGATCTTTTTGGCATTTAACGTGCTGAAATGAAATGTTCAAAATTAGTGGATAAATTTCCAATATGAAATGAATTTAAGGATGTTCGTTACGAATCCTTTTGAGTTGTATTAGGCATTTGAATCCTCTTTTTGAGTTCTCTTCTCTTTGATTCTTTACTCCTGATTTAATTTTGCGTCTGAGGAGGGGGGGCTTGAAAGACAGAATGATGAAGACCGGTTTTGCATTACGAAGTTGAATGCTTGAGAACGGTGATGGCACTTTTCGAGCGAGTTTCAGTTGAGGATCCGCAGAAAAATGCGTTATTTTGATCAGAGGTTGTCGTTTGGAATGGCTTTATGTCGAATCAAGTTTACGTTGGGACCACGGGATCCTTCTTCTGCTCCATTCGCTTGGGACGCTGGGGAACAGCGTGCGCGAAAAAAAAAAAAGAAAAAGATGATGCTCAAAGGAAGAAATTTTATTTCTCTTTTCAATGCCTGCGAAACCTGATGCGAACTTGATTTTGAAATGGTCAAATTTTAATGGAACTGTGTCCTTCCTTCTGCTCATCGGCGAAATTCCCGGAATTGTCATTCATTGCTCAATGTGCTGTCGTGTTGAATCGAGAATATCCAGGTTGTCCCGGTTTTTCGAGGGCCGAGAGCGAGAAAGAGAGAAAGAATCTGACTGTTCTTTTGCGCGTATTTTTCGGTGTGTTGTTGTGGGAAATTTTTTGATGTGCAGTTTTTCCTCTCAGAAGTTGTCGGTGGTTCCCCTTGTTGCTTCCCTCGTTGCTGTGTACCTGCGCCTTTTAAAACAGGAACGGAATTCAAGGTTTTGCTATTGCAGAATTGCTTGTTTTGATACGATGTTTTTTGCCTGGGAAAAAACTTCCGGTATATTTCTGCATGCGTCCGTGTTTTTGCCGTTTTTTTTCTGCTCGTGTTTGGCGGTTTAATAGATGTGTTTCAATATTTTTCTCTCAAATTGTACCCGAAAAGAATCCGGGAACGGCCGAGCAATCCGATCAAAAAACGGTGTTTGTTCAAGGCGCTTCACTCGCTGAAGTTTGAATTGGGTCGGGCCCCGGCTCGAATTCCTTTCCGAGATTTTTCTCATCTCCCTTCGTGTGACTAAGTGTGCCGTTAACTGTGTATTACGGAAACAAATTTCGTCTCGGTGTTGGGGGAGTTGACGAGGGAACAGAGAATGCGGGAGAAGAATGAGAAAGTCGCTCACTTTTATATATTTTGCTTGGATTCATCCCGCCCATGCGTGTCGGTCCCCTCCCGCCTTTCGGAAAAGTGTTCTTTCTCGGTTTTCATGTGGATGTTTTGCCGGAAGTGTTATTTTCTATACTTTTATCGAATATTTCCAAGAAACAAATAACGTTAATCTCTTGAGGTAGGAATGGGGAAGACGGTTTAATCCGGAAAAGCAACGGGAACTTTGTTGCGATTCGATACGATCCGGTTTTGAAATGCATATTACAGCGTAATCCTGCTCTCATTTTCTTTTGCCTTCGATGCATTAACCTGACCACTGTATCTCTGGACATGCAAAAATCATGTGTGTCTTGACTATCCTTCAGAGTGTGTGAGATGACGAGACATCTGTTTCCGCTTCGCTTACGCCAAGTTTTAGCTGCGCGTGCGGAAAGCAGTTTGAACTATTCGTCATCCGCAACTGTTGCTGAAGTTAAGACTAAACGTTTCAATGAAATACCGGGGCCAGTATGCCTACCCTTCATTGGGACGATGTGGGAAATGCTACCCATTATAGGTAAGTCATTGACTCCGTAGACATTCGAGGCTGCATCGGACATGGAAGATATTCTTGCCATGAAGTAACGCGGTGCTGTTTTTAAAGCGTTCAGTTGAATCTTCCGAACGGGAGATACCGGTATGATTTCCGTAACGTTCAGTAAGCAGGAACTTCGATTACCGCATCTTTGTTTTTGAATAAAGAAAGGCCATTTTCGATCATTCTTCCGAATGATCGAAAATGTCTAGAAAAAATTATTCAGGCTCATTTGAGACCTCACATCAGGATGGATGGCAGTTCTTGTGGGAACATTTTTGGGGTTCATTTATGCGAGCCCGTTATTGGATGCGTTGATAGTTGGTAAATCTCTCAATGCGGCACTTTACACATATCATTCCAAATAATTCATTGGAGTAATGCATTTCCATCGTTTTGAAACGTTTTCTCTTCCTTCTTGCTACAAGGGAACAGGCCGGACCTGTCCAGAAGGCATGTGAACCTCATGGAAGGTATTGAAAAATATGGGCCGGTATTCAAGGTTCGGATTCCATTTATGGGAGACATGGTTATATTGAGCGAACCGGAGGATTTCGAGACGATGCGTTGGTACGAAGAGAAGTATCCGTCTCGCAAGATCTTAGGCCCCCTCGAACATTACCGCACCAAAATCAGCAAGCACAATTTTCCGCATGCTGGAGTTTTGATTGTGTTAGTGCTTATCTCTCTAATCAGCATTTTTCTCAATTTATTTGAACTAATATATATTGTAAACGTTTAGAAATGGAGAAGATTGGTATCGAATGCGAGCCAAGTATCAGCAAAGGATGATGAAACCTAAATCAGCGTTGAAATATTTGGACGTGATGCAATCTGTTGCTTCTGATTTTATTGACCGAATCAGGCTGATCCGAGATGCAAACAACGAAGCCCCGGAAGATTTTCAGAACGACCTTTACAGATGGGCCCTCGAATGTAAGTTTTCGATTGCTGTGTCCGTCTCAATTTTTTTTTATATGTGGAATCTACTCCGATCGAGCTTTTTCATTCAAAGAGTCTTGACTTGTATAGCACCCACTTTGTTCAAGCTTGTTAAATGACTCCTCGGGAACTGTTCAAATTTAATGGTCAGCTTGAAAAATCTTCTTCTCTAAAAATTATTCCATCTTTTGTGTAGCGGTTTCGTGCTTCGCTTTGAATGCTCGTCTTGGATGCTTGCAAGAAGGTCTCACGCCAGATTCTGATGCTCAGAAAATGATCACCGCCATGAATATTACGTTCGATGCGTTGAATTACACGGAAAATAATCTTCCGTTGTGGAAGATCTACCGAACGAAGCAGTTCAAGCGTCTGATCGAAGCGCAGGAAGTCTTCACAGAGTAATAATATTGTTCACACGTTCAGCTCGAAAGAGATTTGGCGTAATGAGTTTTTTTCTCCGTAGAATTTCTTTGAAGTATATTCGTAGAACATTGGAGATATTTGAGAAGGACCCAGTCACTGATGAGAACGAAGCCTCCATACTTCAGTTGCTGTTGACGAAGGATAATTTGTCACAGAACGACGTTCTTCTGTTGATTTTGGATTTGCTCATGGCGGGAATAGATACGGTCTGCAATGCGATTTTTTATTTCTTCATCGAAATTGAACGTCTTATTTTACCTTCAGACGTCACACAGCATGGGATTCTTGCTTTTTCAACTTGCCAAAAACCCAGACAAACAATTGAAGCTACGAGAGGAAGTTGATCAAGTGATCGGGGACAAGTCTAGACCAGTTACAGCAGCCGCACTGAATTCGTTATCATACCTCAAGTCATGCATTCGGGAAAGCATGAGAATGCAGTCAGTGGCGGGTGGAATCCTGAGGGAATTTGGCAAAGATGTCGTAATCCACAACTACATGATCCCGAAGGGAGTACGTTCATGTACAGTACTGTATTTCTTTGAGAATTTAATCTCTGGGTACCACTTTAGTACAGTACGTCGTGGACCACTAGTTCGCTGCCGTCCAGCCAGATTTCCCGCATACTGTACTGCTTTATTGTCTATGAGATATTCGACTCTAGATATCCCTTTTAAAATGATGAAAATTGAGTTCAAATTGATTTCCCCAGCATCTCTGGACTGGATGTTGAAAAGGTGGATACGAATTAAAACTGGAATTGGGAAAATTGCAGTATCATGTTCAGGGAGCCAGTACAGTATAGATGCTTCACTAAAGCGTTATTCATTCTTGTTGGGTGCTGTAAAAAAAATTTGAATCCTCCAGTTGTTCCAATCTTTTCTTTCGACTATTGCAATTTCGTTTTTTTTTATTATCTCTGTCGTTCAGACTAAGGTATTCGCGTTCGCTCATGCTGCCGGACAGAATCCGAAGTACTTCCAAAATCCGCGAGAATTTCGGCCTGAACGTTGGATACGTGGAATTCGAGAAGACATCCATCCATACGCCACTATCCCGTTCGGTCATGGCCTGAGGATGTGTCTCGGGAGACGTTTCGCTGAACAGGAAATGTGGTTGTTGACTGCAAAGGTACTGTACATGAAGAAATAATCATATGGTGTTCAAGTATGATTTGATTCAAAAAACTTTGCTGTTTTCAGCTGATCCAGAATTTTGACGTCAAATATCACTACGAAGATATCGACATCCGCTCACGTCTCCTCATGATCCCAGACAAACCGCTCAAATTTCAGTTCAACGACAGGTGATCGCCTTCAAAAAGAAACTATTGACTCCGGTGTTGCCATTGCGTGTTCTGATCGTTTCTGGGTTTAATTGATTGGTGCTATTCTTAACTTTGGAACGCTGAAGGATCATTCATTTTTTTTTTGTATTTCATGGATTTTTTGTTTTCGGATGTGGTATGATCGGAAGGAGGTGGTGTGGTCAAGAGACATACGCGCGCAAAAGAAAAGTTACCGGGTTACTGTTCACGAATAAATTGGTCTGACGAAAACGGGTTTCAGTCCCTTAACTTTCGCCGAGTGCATTTTTTGTGTGTTGGATACTTTGAAACTGAATAGCGTGAAATTTTCTCTAGTTTTGAAATGATGCACTTCGGAGGCTTACGGCGTGTTCTTCAAGTTACAGCTTCGCGTTCGTTCATTCTTAGCTTGCGGCATTCTTCAAGTGACGTTGCTACGGACTCGAAGCCGAAAAGTTTCAATGAAATTCCTGGCCCCGTAAATGTGCCGCTTCTCGGATCTACGTGGAAGTTTCTTCCGGTTATCGGTAATTTCAACTGCGCTCTAACTTTCTTCGTGAGATTTTTTTCATTGTAGATCGTGCTGATCACGCTGTATGCGTCTCACTTCTTCGTTTGTAAAGGGAAGAAGCCGGATCCTAGCAGAATGTACCAAATTTTTTTCGACGAGCTGGCATCATATGGTCCTATTTACAAATGGCGGATTCCCTTCGTCGGGAATATAGTAGTGCTCAGTGAACCGCAGGATTTTGAAGATATGCGATGGCATGAAGAAAAATATCCAACTCGAAAAATATTACGCCCAATCGAAAGATATCGGATGAAAGTCAGCAAGCACAAGTTTCCACACGCTGGGGTGTTGATCATGTGAGTCCTGTTGTTGATTTTCCATTTTGCAGATATAGTCTCCACATGCGTGATGTACTTTCTACTTCGTATCAGAAATGGGCCTGATTGGTACAGACTTCGAACGAAATATCAGCAGCGGATGTTGAAACCCAAGTCAGCATTGCAATATTTGAATTCTATGCAGGATGTCGCGACGGACTTCATTGCCAGAGTTCGTCTAATTCGAGACGAAAAGAATGAAATGCCGGAGGATTTTCAGAATGAACTTTACAAATGGGCTTTGGAATGTGAGTCAGAACGTGTGCTGCTTGCGGAAGAAAATCACCCATGCTGAATTTATGGCTTTTTTTTTACATTTTATCAAGCATTGTCTGGTTTAGGAAGGTCGGAAGGACATTATTGTGCAGATTTGAGAAACTCTGCTTCACTTCATGGATGTTGTCTGTAGTATTGGTATTCAACCTATCAGAAGTTCTAAACCGCGTGTGCAACACTTCAATCAATCTCAAGCTCCAACGAGCACACGCAATGCTTATTTACCAATGCTTATTATATCATCCGTGACGGTTTTCTATTCCAGTCATCATTGAGTACTTGAAAGAGGAGTACGGAAGAGAGAAAAAAGTTGATTCGCTGATCACTACAATAACGATAGCCTTTGGATGGGATATTTTTCGCTGAAGCGGTTTTTTCCTCGCTGCTCTTGACCATTTTGCATTTCTTCAGTGCTTCTTACTTGAATCGGCAGTCATATCTTGAATCACTGTCAATTCGGGTTAATGAAGTTGATTTGGTCTGCTTTTAGCTCTATTACTTACATATATAGTGAATATGTTTTTAGCGGTTTCCTGCTTTGCTCTGAACACTCGGTTGGGTTGCTTGGATGCAGTTCTGTCACACGATTCCGATGCCCAAAAAATGATCACGGCCACCAATGAAACTTTTGACGCTTTGAATATTACCGAAAATGGTGCTCCGTTTTGGATGTTTTTCCCTTCGAGGGCATACAATCGTTTGATCAAAGCACAGGACACGTTTACGGAGTAAGTTGTCGAATCAGTTCGACAAGGATATTATGTAAAATCGATTGAACTTCGTCACAGGATTGCGTTGAAGTACATCAGGAAAGTCCTGGAGGACGTGCAGAAAAACCCGGACACGGATGAACAGGATGCATCGGTACTGCAATTGTTTCTGTCCAAGGATGAGTTGACTCAGGACGATGTTCTACTTTTGATTCTGGACCTCCTGATGGCTGGAATTGATACGGTGAATTGATCAACGGGAATCAACTCCGTGAATACACAGTCATATTGCTTTTTCTTTGTGTTCGTGCAGACTTCGCACAGTATGGGATTTTTGCTTTACCATCTGGCGAAGAACCCTGAGAAGCAAGCGAAGCTGAGAGCAGAAGTGGACGAAGTTGTCGGTGGCAAATCGGAAGCAATTACCGCAAAGGCTTTGAACTCTTTATCCTATCTCAAAGCATGCATAAAGGAATCCATGCGGTTGCTTCCTGTGACTAGTGGAATACTACGCGAGTTCAACAAAGATGTTATCATCAGGAATTATCTCATTCCCAAAGGCGTAAGTATCTTCTACGAACGTTGTCTATATATACATGCTATTGCAGTATTATGTAGTCTTTTTCATTTCCATAAAGCGATACCGCAAGACTTGCAACTTCCAGAGGATTCCGTGGTCACCTGGTCAAGTTTTTCTGAACTTCAAAGCCAGCCGTACATCTATGAGTTTATCTGTAAATTTTGAATAAGTCTAAAATTCCCCGATTTTGCGAGGAGATACTCATCGTACCTGAAACGGAGGTCGTTCGAACCGGTTTACGAAAATCTCGATTTTTATGCGATTCTCAACACCTCTGGCGTAATTCGGGTTTTAATTCCAATTGCTTTGCTTCAGTCGCAGGTTGCTTGCTCGTCGGGACTGTAGATAGCAAAATGTATTTCTGAATCTTCGCCGAATGATCTAACCACGGTGGCGCGCGTTGTGTTGGCGGTCCGCAATATAAATTTAAACCGCTGGAAAACCGGTTTAGGCAATCAAGTTCATCCAATAATTTACTGTATTGCCAATTCAACGTTAGTGACTTTTTTAACTGCGACTGAAATATTTGTCAAAATCAAGTTATTTCTTGATCTTTCTCAAGTTACCGAGTTGTTCGATTCGATTTTCTCCGTTTAATCTTCACAGTACGATATTTTTATTTTTAATAGACGTGGGTAGTAGCTGCGACGCTTGCAGCCTCTCGTGATTCCAAGTATTTTTCTGATCCGGATGAATTCAAACCGGAGCGATGGATGAGAGGAACGAGGGAGGATATTCATCCTTACGCAACAATTCCGTTCGGACACGGCCTGAGAATGTGTCTTGGTAGGCGTTTTGCTGAGCAAGAGATGTGGCTGCTGACGGCGAAGGTAATGGCTATACAGTACATACGGTATAGATAATAACTTCAAACCGTAACCATTTTCAATCCGTTTTCATCTCTTCAAAGTTGATACAAAACTTCGAAATCCAGTATCATTACGAGGATATTGGCATCAAAACAAGGCTGTTGAACATCCCCGATCAACCGTTGCGGTTCCAGTTGATCGATCGATAATACAAAGGATGTTTTGCGAAGTACAATATTTTCATCCCGGTGAATAACAATCTTGTGTATGGCTATCCTTTCTTTGACGTATGTAAAGTGTTGATAATTGAACCGTTGCTTCTGTGATTTTTTCGTGGCTCTGCGTGTATACCCAAAAAGAATACGGGACTTTTGAGCTGATCGCCCATTTTGTACTGAAATTCGTCATTGGCTGTATTAAAACAAACTCCATCGTGTACGAAACTTGTTTTAATCTACGATACAGCACAAACCTGAAGATTTATAAATAATAAACAAATTCCTGAAGAAAGATTTTTGAATGAATAACCTTCATTTCTGGAATCTTTCAGTGTAAATGTGACTACCGTGATCCGAATTTCTAGCTACTGTACTTCGGTTTTCCTGCATTATTGCATGTTGAAGGATTAATTTTCGACGTTGAAGTGGCTCTTACATAACGTGATGACTATATTGCAGTAGTTCTTTCAGCATTCAGGTACTGTGAAGGAAAGTACTGCAGGTTGCCGTTGAAATGGATTTCTAAATAAATTGAATACATTTCCCAGAATCAAAATTTGAAGCGAAATTTGAATAATATCACTATCAATATAGCGTTTTTCTTCTTCTAATCATGGAGCAGTTGATAATGTGTTGCCCAGGAATTTGAAATCATTGTTCATTTAATGCTCCGTATATGAAATGAAGTTTCACGTATAATTTTTGGTAAATTACAGTGGGACCCGAGATGAGGACGTACAGCAGTACTTGTAAATAGTGCTTAGACCTATATACAGTATAAAGATTTCAATGGAACATATCTGATTGCTTCTCCTGTTGAACAAAAACTAATAAAAATTCCCCCAGAAATGAAAACAAAATTTCTCTACTTCAAGATACAGAAATAACTGAAGAAAAATCACACAGAAACAGATTTCTCAGCATGCAAATAATCAGCACATTAAGACTTGGTATAGAGCAGTGTTCCCTAACATGTGGATCTGTGGACCAGTGCTGGTCTGCAGAAGTTTTTTGCTGGTCTGGAGGAACTTTCTCCTGGCTAATGAATTTTTTGAAAGTAGCCATTTTAGGAATGTTACAGTATCTTTATCTTAAATTTTGGCAAGACAATGGTTGGTAAAATTATCTCATGAAAAATATATCTTGGCATTTCTCCTTTAATATAATATATTTCAGACAAATTTTTGCAAGATTTAATCAATTATTTTAATTTTTGAGTCTGAGAAACCTTTCTTCATGTCCAAAGTTCCATTTCTTGAAGACATTTCACTAGTACTGCTTCATTGGTCCTTGACTTCAAGTTTTGCAAAAAAACTGCAGAAGCTTTTCAATACGTGCCATTCAGAGCTGTCTTCCAGGCAGAACTTTTTTGAGCACGCAAAAATTGTATGGACATTTGGTGGGCCTCAGAGAATTCCATGAAACTTAGCTGGTCTGCAGAAAATTGTTGGAAAATTTGCTGGTCTGTGGGAACAAAGAGGTTGGGGAACTCTGGCTCTAGTGTGCACAGATAATGGGGAGAAATATAAGCATAAAATTATCTTGTTTTTTATTATATGTCGGATTAAATCTATAGTAACATTTATTTTCAGCTTATTTGAATGTGAAAAGAATATTCAGAAGAGATATCAAAATTTTGAAAAATTAGAATACAATATTTCATTTCTAGAAAGGGTGGACCCCTTTCTCCCCAGAACAGAACTCTCTGCGGGCAAAACTCTTCTCCACTGCACCCCCATCCCAGCATTCCCCATCACTCTCTCCTCCAAGCACACCCATGATAGACTTCAGGTGTAGGGTTCTCACTGTAATAAATGGTATCACAGGACAACTTCTACACAGTAGAAAGGAGTCCACATTTTTGTCATTCAAGAGGTACAAAATGTTAACCTCAGCTTCTGCACTGATCATATTTGAAAGTGCAAACCTTCTTGAAATGTGGTTTGAAAAATTGATACAGATAGAGCTCAACTTGACTGCTGGTTGTGAGGACTGTTGGACAATTTGATTTGAACAAGTAGATCCATACATTTTAGAAGTACTGTACCTTGATGCAGGGCCAGATTAAGGCAGGTGATAATGATGCTGCAGCATTATGGGGTCGCCAGGGGAATAATAGGCCCCTGTGAATTTTAAAAAATGAGCCAACAGGAGCATTTAAAATTCAAAAATAAATCAGAAGAAACCTGAAACAACTGAAAACATAAGTGATAATAATAAGAAAATCATCACAGATAAATTAAATCAATTCCAGCATACTGCTCATGAAAACTGGTGAATGAGAGGAAATTGGATCATGGCATGAAATTGTTTGAGAGAGCACAATCATAGTTGTGTATCAAGAAGTAGGGAAATCGAGTTCAATGGCCATTGGAAACAGCTGGAAAATGCAGTGCCAACCAATCAGAAAAATCCCATCCAAAATTTGATGGTGTATTGGGACATTAAAAACAACATGCATTAAAACCTCCCTGAGGCTGAGACTTTCCCCTCAAACATCCATACATAGGATTTTGGATCCAGTCCTTTATTCTTTTATCACATCAGGAAAAGAAATTAAACTTTAAAATGTAACAATGTCAAAGGAAAGCCATAAAAATGAACTTATGCTAACTTTTGAAAGGAAATGGGGAATTCATATTAGGCAGATGAACCCTTGCCTCCAAATTCTGCATCCTGTCAACTCATTTAGGAAGCAATTTTAGGCCTAGAATATCACTAATTACAATTTCCTTTCATGCTTCTCACTTTCTCTCCACAAAAATGCTTGAGAAACAACCATTTTTGTTGAGGGGAAGAAACAACAGCATACATTTTTTTCTTTTAAATATGTCAGCAGTTTAAGGGCAGGTCAGCTAGTTTTTGCAAGGTAGGTCAGTGTTTGCTAGGCAGGTCATTCATTTATTTTCAGGGTGTTTGTTAAGCAGGTTATTGTTCATTTGGTGGTGCATTTGCAAGGCAAGGCACCACAGTATATAGTATAGATAACTTTGGTTATGAAAATGGAACTGCATGCGTCAAAAATGCTCCCATTGTTTAAAAAGTGGCTTCTTATTGTCAGAATCTCATTCCAATGAAAACTGCTGGCCTCTTTTTGTTAACCTTTGTGCAGCAAAGTTGGGATATATTTGCAAAATTGTGTGTCACTGAGAACTGGGAATTAAAAAATACAACTTTCCTACAAAGGCCTATGTTGGGAAAAAGTCCAACATTTATTTTCTAATCCAGCAGAAATTGTTGATGAAAAATAAAAAAAATCCCTCACTGGGTGGTGTTTTTTTCCTGCATTCCTGGCATAGGATCAGCATGAAATAGGCCTGAAAACAAAAGAGAATTTGTCTCTGGTATTTTTCCCAACTTAGGTATTCTCAATCTTGAAGCATTCAGCAATCTTGGGTCAAACTGAAATGCCCCATACCTCCCAAAAATATCCCAACTTTGCCTCAGCACAATGGAGATGAACCCTCCACAGTCCAAGGGTCAAGAAGTTATAGCCTCCAGCAGCTGATGCAGGATGTGTCCTGTCCTTGTAGAAAGCAAACTCTTTTAGAGGATAATCTCTTTATTGTAAGGGAAGGGGGCTCATATGTAGAAAGTGGACTCTAGTCAAACTGGTAGAACCTGTCAAATAAGAACTTATGACCCTGGAAAGCTTGAAAAATTCTTTTATGAAAATCTTGAATGCACATTTGTCATGAGGCAAGCATCAGTGGAGAAGAGTTTCGCCGGCGAAGAGTTCTGCTACGGCGAGATAGGGTCTCATGGGAATTGCCCTAGGAAAATTCTGGGTACAGTGGTGAACAAGTGCCTAGGTCCGTTGCCGGTTGACCATTTTCTAATTTGGGAGTGGTCAACATACCTGGTGGTCCGTTGCGCGGAGGCTTCTACGCGGCGTCAACACTTGCGCGATCATCCGTTCTTTGGAATTCTGCGAAGAGTGACCTCCGTGGCATTAGTGTGGGTTAAGGTAGGTTAGGATATGTTAGTTGAAAATATCCTCATGATGTAGATTGAGATTAGTTGTGGTTGCATCACTGACAACCAGTGTATTTTCTTACGCACACGCAGTGATCATGTTGTCTGACGTTGTGGGACATTATCGAAGTATCCCCAAAACCGCCGCAGAAGTCAATTTTTCCAGAATTCCGAAGAACGGACGACCGCGCAAGTGTTGACGCAGTGTGAAAGCCTCCGTGCAGAAGACCACCGCGGATTGAGAATGGACCCGGCTGAATACCTGGAGGCTGATGGTGGATGTTATTATGGCGACCGGACGTTATGGTACACTTTCCAACTCCACGCCACTCACTTCCACGCCTCTGTCCCTCAATGCCATAAATGAGTGACTTCATGAACTGCGCGTGCTTGCTGATAGGAATTGCATGGTGAAGAATGGTGTAGGAAGATAACATAATATTCAATACATGAACTTGCAGCATATAGAGCCTTTTTAAATGCAGTCAATCTTCCAATTTTCAGAAGTTGGACAATTTCTTTTAAAAAACTGTCTGAGCAGATCATACCAATTTTCAAATTAAATTCAAAATGACATGAAGAAATTACAGAATTACTGATCTATGTTTTTCCATGCTTCCTCTTTGTTTGGTGGCCATTTAAATTTAATCCGATTAAGTTTTTTTTGGTTTTAGACTTGGAATGGTGGTCTCAACAATGTTTCCCCCCAGCAATATGACACAGGAAGGGACAGTTCAGGTATAATTGAAAAGCCTATGAATTTCAAGCTTCTTGTATTCAATTTTGGCATTCAAACATTTTCATCATTTGTTTACACGAGTTGACATAGTAAAATGAAATCAAATCTATGTCCATTAGAGTCTTGGATTAAATTTATGGTCAATGCAGTTAATCAAATTTTATTAATTAAAATAAGATCAATCAATTTGAGCACTATTGACACTTTTTGGCTGAATTTGTGGGAGAAAATCCATGCATAATCTCACATAATTTCTGAGATTTATAATTTTTCGAAAAATAGGGAAAATCATTTCAGACAAGAAAATACAGTTCAAAATCCAGTTCTGTAAAGTTGAGAATCACAATGCTCAAACCAAGGACACTTGCTGGGAAGAGGCTGAAAACAGGTAGGATTGAACTTATGTTAGTGAAAATAGACTGACATTTGGTCAGTCAAAGTGAATACAATCACTGGCAAAATAATGAGAAAAAATGAGAAAGTGCCTAACATTCAGTTTCTATATAAAAAACCACACATGGTCAAAATTCACATGATGCAGAAATGCAAATTCCTTTTGTTTTAAAAATACATTTTCAATTAATGGAAACATGGGACATACTTCAAGAAAGCTCAGAACCATCTGCACACCCTAAATATATATGCATGTATGAAAACAATTAGCAAAGGTATAACCTTATTCAGGATGAAGATTCGTGAGGCATTGATACATTATTTTGTTGCAGATACAATATGTTTCCTGCTAGAATACTGTATATATGAAGGGAAGTTGTGAATCTGTCTTTGAAATTATATCCCACTGATGTTCTATGGAATCTTGAAAAACCAAAGAGCGGCAGATAATAAGAATCAGCTAGGTCTTTTTTTAAATAATTGATGTTCTGCCACTTCTTCAGGCCATCAGAGTTTCCCTAGATAAAATATTTTATTTATTAAAAAAAGTGTTTTTATATGTGCACTGTTATTTGTCCCTTGAAGTCTGTATAAATTTCGCCAAATTATTGCAGTTGAAGTCACTCAATGAAAGACTGGGGCTCCCAGGTCTGGCGAAATAGGTAGCTCTGAATAGAGCAGTATTGAGTGGAAGTTAAACCATAGCATATCAAGGGATATCACTGGAGCAAGTCGCTCTCTGCGAAGTTTGTCTTCGGAAGTATGCTATAATGTGGAAGTCAGTCTACAATGCCACTGTGGGACTTCCTTTCTACTTGTCAGTGAAATTCCGAGGGCGAAATATTATTCAGTGTGTTCTCGTGTCGAATCGACAGGTTTTCAAACATAGCAGGGCTTTTTCAGGGTGAGGAACGGTCTCACGTTTTTGGTACAACGCGTAGAAATAGTCGGCCTTTCCCATGTGGCCTTTCTGTTCCTTTAACTTCCCCCAACCTAGTTTCTACCTCGTTGCTCTTCACCTGCGCCTTCTTGAACATGATGGAAGCCTTGAGTTTTCTAGCGCAGAGTCGTTCATTATGAAACTCTGTACGAAGCTATTGTGCTATTGTCCTGTCCGTTAGATGCGAATCGCCTTTGGCTTCGTTCATGTGTCCGTGGAAATTTGTGCGCTTTCGCCCGGCACCAAGTGTGAGGGATAGTTTTCGATGATCTTTCCCTGGGTAAAACTTCAGTTCCTTATTGATGTTTTGTCAGTTGCGTGTGTGACTTCGATGTGTAGCCATGTTTCCGCATGAATGGCCGTCCGCGAGGATGAGATGTACCTGTAATGAATATGTTTGCTTGCAGAGACCAAGTTTCGTTTGGAACCTCAGTGTAACATATTCTGTTACAAGTATGATCAACGGATTCCATAATGGAGGTCCGTGCCTCGCGGATCCAATGGCGAACGAGGAAGATACATTCTTGTTTACGTCTGAGTCCGTTGGAGAAGGACATCCGGATAAAATGTGCGATCAAATTAGTGACGCAATATTGGATGCCCATTTAGCAGTCGACCCAAATGCTAAGGTTGCCTGCGAATGTGTGACGAAGACTGGGATGATTCTTGTTTGTGGAGAAATAACGTCAACTGCCAACGTCGACTACTCAAGAATTGTTCGAGATACGGTGACAAAGATCGGTTTTGACGATTCCCGCAAAGGATTTGATGGCGCGACGTGTTCAGTGATGTTATTATTAGATGGTCAAAGTCCGGAAATTGAAGCTGGAGTGCATTTGAACAAATCCTTCGAAGACATCGGGGCTGGGGATCAAGGATTAATGTTCGGTTATGCTACTGATGAGACTGAAGAATGCATGCCGCTGACGATCATCCTTGCTCATAAACTTAACAAGAAGCTGGCGGAATTGAGGCATAATGGTACTTTTTGGTGGGCTCGGCCAGACAGCAAAACTCAAGTAACTTGCGAGTATCGCTCTGAGGAAGGTGCAACTATACCCACTCGAATACATACTGTGGTTGTGTCGATCCAGCATTCGCCCGATATCTCGCTGGAACAGCTTCGAGAAGAGGTCATGGAAAAAGTGATCAAGGTTGTGTTGCCGTGCGAATATTTGGATGACGCAACAGTCTACCACATTAACCCATGCGGCAATTTCATCATTGGCGGACCACTCGGTGACGCTGGCTTGACGGGAAGGAAGATCATTGTGGACACTTATGGTGGATGGGGTGCGCATGGAGGTGGAGCATTCTCCGGCAAAGATCCTTCGAAAGTCGACCGATCTGGAGCTTATGCCGCTAGATGGGTGGCGAAGTCTCTTGTGAAAGCAGGACTATGTCGTCGATGCCTGGTGCAGGTTTCTTACGCTATTGGCGTTTCGGAGCCGCTGTCTATTTCAGTCTTCAGTTATGGAACATCGAAACTTCCCCAGCATGAATTGCTTGATATTGTCAAAGCAAACTTTGACTTGCGCCCCGGGAAAATCATAAAAGATCTGAACTTGAAACAACCCATATATCAAATGACCAGTACTTATGGTCATTTTGGAAGGGATATTTTCCCTTGGGAAGTTCCAAAGAAATTGAAGATGTGACCTATGTAGTGACGTCTTGAGTTCATGTCGGTGAAAGCTGGTACAGCTTTTTGTGGAAAAGAATGAAATGTGTTCTGAATTTGCTTCGTGTTATGCTGAACTGATTTCACAATTTAACGAATTCAACCATCCAGCGATCTGTGAGAAATGTCTTGTCAGTTGTAATTGTAGTTAACGATTTCCAGAAAACCGTGTCATGTTTTCCTATAAAATAACACCATTATGAAATGGGGATGAAAAGAAACTCCCCTCCAGATGTGTTGAAGCACTCGAAGTACGCACTTAACATTTACAGCAACGCAGAAATTTTTGGTCGATACGGTTCTGTAATCAGTTTCCTTTTAGAATTTAGATAATGTATGGAAATCATTTATAGGTTCCTGTTTCTACATAATTTCGTGATCCTGGAAGTGATGCATACAGGTTAAAATGAACCCAGTTCTCTTTTTTTATATGATCATGTAATCATCAAGTTGCCTGAACACCTGAGCGTATGCGGTATAATCAATCAAAAGTAATACAAATAGCACACACAATACCCTACACTATACAATGTACTGTAAATTATATTTCGATTCGTCCCTAACGAAATCGGCCCCAGGAGAATTCGTCCTGGGGAGTGGGTAAATTGTAAATTGTAAAAGTTCATTCTTATCCTCTGAAAAATGTATATAAATCTTCGTCACGAAGATGATGGCGTCAAAGATCAGGTATTACTTGAGAATGTTCCGGACCCCTGCTCTAAGGTTGGTGGTTGAGAAGATGGCTGCGATGTACATACGTAGCTATACGTCCGTTTCAGAAATCGTCGTGAGTCAAGAGCCGTAGAAGTGTATGTGACGTGTAATTTTGAATATGTAGCGTTTAATGAGTCATTAAGAAATTTTCATGGATCCACCTAACTGGAGAGTGAAACGGATATTGAGCTGATGCTCATGAAGGGAATTCATTTACTGCACAGTGGACCTTTGATTAAGAAACTGCTTGGCTTTTCAGTTAGCGAACTTTTGCCTTTGAGGGAAAATCCCTATTCAAAAAAAAATTTGGTTAACACACTTTTTCTGGGGGAAAATCTCTAAATTTGAAATGTGATTTCAAGGTTGAAATTTATGGTACAATAAAAGTGCAAATAATTTGCCTATGCACTGATATAAAAATTCTTCCCTTCTGGTACTTGAATATAGTGTGTGTAATCTTTTGTTTTAAAATATGTTTCAGCTACAGCAGTATTCATATGCATTTCTGTGACATAATTATTTCCCTCCGTGCTTTGTTTCCTAGTTCTTCAATTGTTCAAAAGGTCTATTTTATCTTTACTTGCAGCATTGATAAAGGAACTTCATTTTTGCCTGAAGTGTGTGTCTGTGGATGTGAAGCTATTGTTTTTTTAGTTTTCATCATTGCTACGTCTATAGAACACTCGAAAAACATTCTGGACACATGTAAGATGCAGCAACAACTTATTCTGTTTATATTGCCGTTGATGGTCTTGAATTTTTAAATATTCAATTTTTTTAATCAAGTAATGGATTAATTCTTCCCCATTAAAGTTCATGGGAAAAATCAACTTAGGTAAACAAACTTTTGCCTGGAACTGAGTAAGTTTTTTAATAAGGGGTCAACTGCGCTTGCTTTTGCTATGATGGAAGTGAACTGGATCATATTAATAATTTTTTATGCCTGAATCTGCATTTTCCTGATGAATGACAAACGATTATGTGAGAATGAGGGCCTTCTGGCAATAATCTTGAATTTTCTCTGGTGCTCTACACATTGTTCTCATGATCTGAACGTTGCCTTAGGTTTCTTATATTGTACTCCACCATACTTGCGGTCATGGGGTGATCTCACCCACCGATGTACAGTAAATAGTATATCAATGATTTGAAACTTGAGGTACTGTACCTAATGATGTTGAGGTCACTGTGATGCGTGTTTTTTTTCTGGTTTGTCGCATCCGCATAGGAAAGGGATATATTTTCTGCGTGAAACTTCCGTTAGTAGGAAGCGGTATTTCATGCTAAACCAAAGCGACATCTGCTCAATTCTAATTTACAAGCCGTTTCAGCGTTGATTGAAAGTTCCTCCAGGTCCCACGGTATTCAATTCTCGCCACTGTAAAATACTGGGGCGGGGACGGACGAAGTTTCGCGGAGCGAAGTGCTGAAGCACAAGGAGGGTTACATGCGCTCCCTCTCATCCAGTCTTCCTCTGGAAGGCAGTTAGGCACTCACATGTGGTGCTGGAGACTTTTGAAGCTCAGCGGCCAGAGGGAGCCGCCATTGTTACTGGCGTAGAACATGGCGACCCCGTGAATCCATCCACCCCTCATCATGCTTGTGAGAATTGCATTCTTCAGAGTTCTGGTCAATCCAAGTTTCACTGATTTTTGGATGTAAAAAGTATTTTAAAGGCTGCATTTTAGCTGTAGTGATCAATTTTGGTGATTTTTTTGGTTAGGTTAGGTAACTACCTTTACAGTAGTTTTTCACATCTATAAATTTCTGAAACTTGGATTAACAAGAACTCAATTACAGTATCACAAGCATGATAAGGGGTGGACGGATTTATGGGAGACGTCATCATGTTCTACACAATTAACAACGGCGGCTCCCTCTGGAGTGTATAAGAGTCTTTCAACGTGGTGGCATACGATGATATGCTGCTGCCTTTACAAGTATGTACAGTACAGTACTATATACGCGTTTAGTTGCTATATTTCGTATATGATTAAGTTGGTCGCGTTTTAATGCGTCGACCCTTGAATTTTGCATTGAAAGCAGGTGTATACACCTGCCTTCAATGCAAAATTCGTATATGTAAGAAACAAGGGTTTTTTTAGTTGACTGTTGAATTTATCTGCATCTGCCAAAACACGTAAGTATACATGCTGTATATAGGGTGATTAATTATAACCATTCGGGAGGAAGTTACATGAATTGCTCCCAGAAAACTCTGTATTGCTCCTCCTTGTTTCTGCTGAAATTCTTGAAATCAACTCGACATTCTTCAAAAATAATCCCTCTCAAGTGCTGCTGCTGGGTTTCTGAAGCAGAATTTAGGTCCTATATTTGTTGCTCCCAGATCAAAATTCTTCGAACACCTTATCCAATGGATTCAAAACTCATGCTAGTGTTCTTATTTGTCATTCGTACTGTTATTAAGTTCAACATATCCAGAATTGATGAAAAAATTTAGATGCACAAATTTTGATCAAGATATTATGAATCAAATCTAATTTTTTGACTAAGCGCAAGACTTGGCCACTTTTGGGAGACCCATTATTATTCTTCAAGTCACTACTAGCTTCACCTTTCCTATTATGGATAAGAACCGCGTGGACATCACAGCTGTTTCCTCAATTCACTGTGAATAGAAAAATGTAAATACTGCTTTATACATGATCATGGAAAATTGAAAGGATACATCGATGCGGGTTCTATAAAGGAGCATTCGTGTAATCACGGAATTACGGAGTATTCAAGAAAGTGTCAGAAAATGCGATGTGGAAAAAATGGCTTTCATCTGCTTTTGCCTCCGGACGAAGCTGTGATTCCCAAAATCCGCATCAGCCAAAAACACATTAACATGCGGCAATAACGCGGTTTTGCCCATTATTTCACCAGCATTCAATACTGGAAAGCCGTAAATAATGCAATAAGACGTATTTATACGTGTGTGCCCTACCTATGACACAGCTTATCAACAAAAAAGTTCGCATCCTGATCGCCAGACCCAATACCTATATAAGCACTCCTGATCTGAACTTGATCATTCAAAAAGTCAATTCAGAAGTTCCATTAAAAGGGGAAAAAAATCCTGGGGGGAGTTGGGGTGCGGAAACGATCATTTCTTCGACTGTGTCCAGCAGTGTCCACTCCATATATCAGAAGTTGGAACATGCATACGAGTATGTTGAGTCACCTTTGCTGGAAGCGATTTCAGTCACTTCTCCTTTATCTTTGACAAAAATTGAAAAAAGCCAAAGAAGTTTTCAAAATACCGGGGCTTTCTCAACTTTAATTAATATGCGGAAAATTTCTCTTCAGAAGAAAACTACGCAAAATCTGAATTTATGGCACATGAAAGGAGTCCAAAAGCTGGGGGGGAAAAACAAGCAAACATATTCCTTTAATATGTACACAGCAGTTTACCCTGAAATAAAGAGATGCACAATTTTCTAGGTATTTTCAAGTCATATGATACATTTTGAAATTGGCTCCATATCGAACGAATTCATGTTTCAGCATGCTATCAACACTAAAAAAAATTAGTTTCTTTGAATGTTGATAAGCAAAGTGTCCATATTCCGACGATGAGGCATTGTCCGGGTGTCCAGGCAGATGTTCCTGATTTTTTAGTTTCTGTACGTAATATCGTCCACATATGTCGCGGCTAAAACGAAACAGTCTTCCAGCAGAAGTTAAGTTCTCTTTTTCACGTCGTGCTTCGGGAGTGTAAGCATAACCACCACCTACATAAAAGGGAAAAGTCTTCAAGTCTCCACACAAGTGTGAAAATGTGACGGGTGTTTTTCGATGCACAGTGTCAACAGCAGGACGGCAGCAGCAATTTGGACGAAAGTTTCGGGTAACAGGTTAACGTACACCTGCGTGCATGCTCTGATAGGACGTG
Source organism: Notodromas monacha (assembly GCA_905338405.1). Classification (NCBI taxonomy): domain Eukaryota; kingdom Metazoa; phylum Arthropoda; class Ostracoda; order Podocopida; family Cyprididae; genus Notodromas; species Notodromas monacha. Next base: position 23,554 of record CAJPEX010000231.1, on the reverse strand, counting down.
AATTGCAGGCCATCATGCGGAAAATGGCCGAAACCAATTTCTGGAACGGGAGCGGAAAATCCGTTGACCGGCTTAGGACGATTTGCCCTCTTCTCCGTCGCACTGTGAGAAACGAAGGATGTGGGGGGCATTTCGGCTAGATTACTGCCGACATGTCGGGGTGACAAAGAGCGAAAGATGCCCCGAGCCTTGTGGGCTCTGTGCATCAGAAGCGTGCGGTTTCCACACGGGTGTATACGGGGATCCCCCCGCCCCAGGGGATCATCGCGTGGAAATTGAACTTCCATTCCCCATCACACGCAATCCGATCCTTATTCTGTATACTGTAGTGTATACTCGTATCCGCAAGTGGGAATGCTCGCGTTTGTTCTGCTTCTTCGGGTTTGTTTCGTCGTCTTCGTCGTTGCTCCCTGAGAGACTGTTTATATATATGTGCTGACCAGCAGGTACAGCATGAAATGCATGTGTACAGTAATACTAGGTTTTGTTTTTGTGCATGGATTGTCACTCATTTCTGGCTGGAAATTTTTCCGTGCTCGAATTTTTGTATCAACTTCTCTTGATGAATGTTATCTCTATGATAGTTTTCATCACGTATTACTCGTACCAGCCACCGATATGGTGATGATCTGAATTTGAAAAGGCACACTTTTTCACCACTTGATGAATTTGAGCCTGATTTCCCCTTGTACTTTCATATTGTATTCTTCTGCAACTTCCTAATTTTTTATACTGATTCAAAAATCGAGAAAAAGCTTAAAAAAAAGTTAAGATATCCTCAGTGAACACAAAATTCTCCAAAATATGTCCGAAACTCATCCAAATGAGTTCCACGGACATTTTTGGAACTCATTTGGATGAGATTTAGAGAAGTTTTGGAGAACTGGTCCAAAAAACATGTGTTCCTGCAGACAAGTTTGGAGAACTTGTCTGCAAGATAACATGTTTTTTTATTAAAATCTTACTGCACAGACGTTGGCGGCTTAACTGGTTTGACTGTAGTTCAAGAAATGAAGAAAGTGGAAGATAAATTTACTGATGATCTTTCATAGGGAATTTTCCAACCGACGAATACTGTACTTCTATGCTTCCGTCAGAGAGCTGACGTACGAAGGTATGAGTCGACGTTTGCCTCATAAATTTAGTGTTAACTAAATGGCGGCTTAACTGGTTTGACTGTAGTTCAAGAAATGAAGAAAGTGGAAGATAAATTTACTGATGATCTTTCATAGGGAATTTTCCAACCGACGAATACTGTACTTCTATGCTTCCGTCAGAGAGCTGACGTACGAAGGTATGAGTCGACGTTTGCCTCATAAATTTAGTGTTAGAACGCATGTGGCATACGATTCCATGCAAATACATCAGAAGTATTCATTCTTGAAAAAATAAAATTGTTCTTTGAAAATTCGCCCAAATTGTGACTAACCCAGGAAATGGGGCCCTAATTGCCTCGGCGTCACATCTGGGACTATCCGACCGTTTCTCATGTCTCGTCGCACTGCCCGACTGAAGTTCCCCGTTTTCCCCAGCGACAGTTCTAGTGAATGGCGATCGAGCAGGGTGGTATTATATTGCTGTATATCCGTATATCGCGGATTTGTGTCCGGCATGATCACCATGCAGCATTATATAAAGGGACACAGGGTGTGAGAGTTGATCCTTGTAATGAGAACAGGACACTCGGCCAGCTGAGGCCCGGCGGGCACATGGGATCGGATTCATCCCCTGGGGGCATGCGAGAATGTGCCATGATTTGGAGGGCATAATTCGAGTCAATTTGGCGGACGTGTATCTCCTGGGGAAATGGAATCGGTTTCATCCACCCCCCCCCCTGTCTTCCTCCCTTTTCCAGATTCAGGTGTCATTTGCAGGCAGTCTGAATCATGATCGCATGCTTACACGCAGGAATCCAAAGAGATTTAAGAATTAATCCTCACTCTGAGTCACTGTTTTTGTTGTTGGTCAACACGGAAACCAGCGAAAATATAATTCGTACATTTTAAAAAGGGTTGCAGATATGACTCTGACAAATAATGTGAGTTTGATTTCCCACAGAAGGGCGCATTAAATAAAAAATAATAATTGAAAATCAGCTGATGGTTGCAGCCAGGGACACGAATGCAAGGAAATTCTGCCTCTAATACTTCAAGGCTGCTAAAAAAGAGGGCACATAAAAATCACAAGTAATCTGGGGTTTTTACAATTTGTAAAATCACTCTGCTGACATATACCAAAATTGGAATTGAAAATGTGCCCTATATCACCCATACAGGCAATTGGAATCCTCTGGTGCAAATTGAGAGCCAGTACTATTTCAATGATTGGCCTAAACTTAGGTGAAAACCTCTACCATTTAGTATGCTATAATTTTTTTATTTCAAATTGCTAAGTAGATTTTTGTTTACACTTCTATATTATGGTTAAGACTCTCTTATCTGTTTTGGTTTTAATAAAAAAATACCTTACTCATCAGAAAACTGTGACCTTCTTCGTGAAGGTAGAAAAACATGTGAACCTCATGAATTCATAATTGATTAGAAAGTCAAACATTGGACAAATTTTGAAAAATTTTCATGCCCAGATGCGGATGGCCACCCCATCTTGTCAGATAAAGAAACACATGATTCCTCTCCAAGAGTTCTGAGACAAAGATACCAATTAAAATGAAGTCCACCTTTTATTTTTTCCTAGTACTGTTTGCTTGCTTGGTCACATGATCTGACCAGACCATTCCATCCGATTCCATGGCACTTAATTTGCCAAGAGAAAGAAATCCTCAGGGAATGACTGCGCACATTGTGCATCATCACAGCTGATGTTTTGGGGAAAACCATCATAAGCTACCTCTTCAGCTCAACAGATGGCATGTCTACGATGGCAGAAATATAAATGGATTATATTTCCTCCTGTCAATGATTAACAGTTCTGCTGTTAATTACGAGATACACTTCATAGTTAGCCTTTTTAGACACATTTTCGAAGCGTTAGTATTGAGAAAAGAGTGCCACTACATTTTTAGAATCATTTTAAATGACTGCATAGAGGGATATACGTGGAATTATTGCTTCTATAGCATTGCAAAATCAGTACATTTTTCAGTGGTGCTCAAGGGCTTGAAATTACATTGAATCATCCTCAAAACTCTCGACAAAAATTCATGTTCGATTTTCTTTCCAATAATATTTGGTAGTGTTGGGCTGTAGGCAAAGTTTGTTGAACATCGAGTTATATGTGGAATGATATTATGAAGAAAAAGCAGGACCCCCGGGGATGATAAATATGATTGCAGAGTAATTCAGTATATCATTAGTTGGATGGAGGAAGACTGAAAGCGAGGCTTTCTTAATGGGTCATAGTTGGAGGACCTTTTCACGTCTTGACAACCCACAACTACGTAAACGCTTCTCCCATAAACCGTTCACGACGACTCCCTCATCAACCGCAACAAGTTCGGGTCTTTTCATCTTTTCGGCGAAAAGGTGACGCAAACAAGGACTTTAGCCCGTTTCCTGCAGCCGGGTGCACCGGTAAGAAGTTGCCATTTCCCGAAGGGGGACTTGATTCCTAACACCGTCAGCACTATACAGAGTGCTTTCAAACAAACAAATATATGGATGAGAGCCAAGGTATAATTTCAGAAAATATAATCCATACACTGTGGAATGGCTTTACAAAGCTGAATGAATACCAGTCCACTTCTCAAAACCTTGATAGATTTGGGATCCGCTGGATTTCATTTCCCTTCTAGCATCCAATCTTATGCTTCCAAAAATATATGCAAAACATTTGAAATCATTTTGAGAGCTTCGTATGCTGTGTCAGATCATTCTTCTCACTAATAATTGACGACCAGTGTTTGATTGTTTAGATTGCTGGTACAGAAATCATCAGGAATGTACAGTATTAAATATTTTCCCTTCAAATATACTCATGATGAGAAAGTGGGATTCTAACCGATTTACTATTTTGGCTGAAATGAAATTTATTCGAATTTTGAAGTAAGTTTCTTATATACTTATCTTAGAAATCGCACAAGCAATAGAATAAAATATAAGACACCTTTCGATGATCATAGGGAGATCATTGCGAAACAAAGACAGCAGACCCAGAATCTATTATTAGAAGATGTTGTGACAAACTGTTGGGTGAGGTTTTCTTTTTCATTATACTGTATCTGAAGTTGAGAAGTTGGATCTCCTTAAGAGAACTGAAAGATATCCTTGATGAATGTTGACTTGGTATCAAAGAAATACAGTACAGTGAAATATCTGTACATGCGTGCATATATACAGTTCAGCCTCCATAACTTGAACCTCTCTGAGTCAAATTCTCAATGTCAAAATTTTTAAAATTCCCTGTCTAAATGCCTCGGAATCATTGCATTCTAAAGCCTCCATAACTCATAGGCTCTCCCCTGAAATCTCCATAACTCAAATTTTCTATGACGTTTTGGCTATTATTTTATGAGCACAGGAAAGAGCAAAGCAATTAAAATGTAACTTGATGTATTTCAAAAGGAAGTGAAAGGTAAATTGGGAAAATGAAACCCTTTCCTAATACAGGTTCAACATCTAGTCAACTCACAGAAGAAACAATTTAAGGCCCAGAATAACACTAATTATAACCCCTTCATTTATTTTCTCTCTTTCTTTTCTCAAACAAAGAAGATAATTTCTTTAACTTCATACCTGCCTATTTGAATTTTTTTCCTCCTCTGTTGAAGGTTGACTTATGAAGGTTTAACTTTATTTACAGTGGAACCCATGTAAGTCAAATTTCAAGAGACCAACAGTAAAAATTTGAGCAAGGGAGTTACTGTTTACAATTTTCTGCAATGCATCAATGTTTCCCCACAAGAAAAAGGCTTGTTTCCTGAACTTGGAAATTCTGTCATGCAAAACCTTCCTAACGCTAAACGGGGATAATCTGCACCTTAAATAGCTTCTTGGTTGATATGACAGGATACTGAACTTGGAAGCAGGAGTTCATTTGCCCAATTAGTCTTTCACTTCCTTTCAAAACACATCACGTTACTTTTTTATTACTTTTCTCTTTCCTATACCAAGAAAAGAAAAAAAATAGTGAAAAGGACTCAGAAAATTTGAATTAGGTAAAGGTTTGAGACAAAAGGACTTTGAGTTGGAGAGGTCTTTAATGCATGGTTTCTATGGGTCTTGCAGAAAATTCAATTTATCAGGGAGGTATTTGACTTCGATATAGGGAGGTAGGAGTCATGCTGCTGGAGGTTCAGCTGTAGAGTATTTATTTTGTTGTGCAGATACACACTGTTTCCTGTATATACCGTATACCGTATACAGTATATATACATATATGGTAAGGCATGCTGGAGCGACGAGGTGTGTTTCCCTGTCGATATCGCGCAGCACAAAGGGCGAGTCAGGAATAATAAAGTTCGGTGATCGGATCAGTGCTGCGGCCCGGAAGCGCAATCAATATATATGGTAAGGCATGCTGGAGCGACGAGGTGTGTTTCCCTGTCGATATCGCGCAGCACAAAGGGCGAGTCAGGAATAATAAAGTTCGGTGATCGGATCAGCGCTGCGGCCCGGAAGCGCAATCAACGCCGGCTTAGTCACACGCGTTTTCCCCGTTCGTGTCTCTCCCATTATAGGCCATCAGAAACTCATTTCCCGCGTCGTCGTGCCCGAAGCTCTGTGCTCCTTAACACGATCGACACCGAGCAGCTCTATTTCTTCTCATTCTCCTTCTTAATTCTTTCTCTTTTTCTTCTGTACTGTACTTGCTTCTTCAGACCCAGCTTCTTTTCCATCATGCAGTATAGCAGCAGCAGTAGCCGCCGACTTTTCCTCTTCCATGTACTGTATGTAAAACATATACAACTTTTTCCTGCGTTAGTCTTTTCTTTCTTTTACTTGTTGTTTTTGTTCATGTGCTGCTGGAATCTTTACTATATTATGGGTAGAGTGTATATTTTTTTTACAGTATTCGTGATATCCCACCTGACGAAATTACCCCGTTTTTCTGCGGCGTTTTGAAAAAGAGTATACTGTACTGTATATTTTCCGGAGGTTGGCTGGAATCCGATTTCGGGATCTGGTGATGCTTTGTCTCTGTCCATTCAATTCCTTTGGAGGACTGATTTTTAAAAATCAAGAGGAAGGGATTCTGGAAGATGCAAGTTTGAGGTGAGCAAAAGTGCGATGGGCTTATGTTTTCGACGAATGATACGAAGGAGAACGTAATTTGAAGTTGAGAGTATGAAAAAACCTTGTTTGTACTGTAAAGTATATAGCCAGCCACAAAAACTTGCATTTCTGGGTTCGATTGACTGTGCCTCGACTTTTCAACTCATTCATGGAGGTAACACGAGCTAATTCATTTCGCTGAGTTCATGTGCATGAGGATAAAGTCTGTGCGATATGATCAATGAGATGAATTTTATTTAAAAAAAAGAATAAAACCTCGAGCATTTCCTCGGAAAAGTGAGGTTTTACAGCTGTATATCTTCGAAGAATTTAATTTTAATTTGTTGCTTTGGACACGCAAAAGATCCAGTATGTCACGCAAACTTTGGAAATAACTCACGTGTGCTATTGCTAAAATATCTTTTTTGTGGTCAAATTTCGTTCTGCTTTCAATGAAGCAATCCGATTTTTATTCGAAGAAATATTCGGGGTGGTCTGTTTTTCTCGCTGCATTTCTCAATTTTTGGGTCATAAAATGTGACAACACTTCGATTAAAAAAATATATTCTCACAAATTTGGAGAATGATTTAAATGTAGCGTGAATGACAAACGTGAATGACAAACGTGAATGACGAATGAACACGGAAGACGGCTGAGAGTTTGACAAAATTATTTTTGACTTCATGCCATGCATAAGGAAACTTAGACACACGGACTTCTCATCGAGACATTTTCTTCGCAGTGGCTGTCGAAAATTTTTTTTTAGATGAGGATGATTTCTATTGATTTGTGTTTTTGGATGAGACTGTTTTCTCGGATGATCGCAATGTGCAATACCTATTTTTCTGCCGACGAAGCTAGCATTTCGTCTTGCAAATGCCTTTATATTCAGAACTCGCTCACATCGCACACAAAGGCATATTGCGTCAAGCTAGAATTTCCAGCCGCTCAGCAACAAACGGCAGGTTCTGAAAAACCCGCTTTAAAATGCACTTCTATAAAATCAGGGAAGTCGAGATAGAACCCCTTTATTCGACATACATCGGCGTGCATGCTGGGGGTAAAAAAAAAAAAAAAAAAAAAAAAAACGNGTGTTTTATTCCCCCGTATTAAGTGAAAGCTGTTTCTGTGTGCGGAGGAAGCTGGGATTTCATCCACGAGGACTTCAATGAGTGGCTTCAACTCAAGCAATAATCTTTTCAAAGTATTCGGGATTAAATCTTTCCTCTCCTGCGAATGATTAATAACATTTGGGTTTTTTTTTCCAAAAGAAGGCAAAACAGGCGTTTTTCGATTTTGGACCAAAGCTTCATTATTACAGGTACGATGAAAATAAAAGTATCATTCGTGGAAAGCTCCATGCATCTTATTGTTAACAGCACAGAAGAATCTCGTTACAATAACGAAGCGTTTGGGAACTTGAAAAAGCTTTGTCGTCAAAGCAAATTAAAAAAAGAAAAATGATCAACTATAATTAAATTGAAATAACGTCGTGACTCCTGGATGGAGACCGAAAAAATGTATTCGTTGCTGTAAGCATAAATTCGTCTTGTAATGATATTCGTTGTACAACGAAATTCTACTGTAATAAAAATATACGAGAGAAGAAATTCTTACAGTTTTTTTATGAATCCAGTTACATTATCACATCATTCAGCAGTTAGCCAGCATTTTTCAAAATACTGCAATATGTTTTACAATGTCAAAGATTTTTTCCTATTTTGAACGTTTTCCACGCACTTGCTGAAATATTTTTGCGTGTACACGGCACAGTAAGAATCACAATTCAAGTTTTGTGTTGTACTGTATATCGCTTGCACGCTGGATTGAATGGAAACCCTTCTTCAAATCTATAAGTTGCATTGATAAATAAAAATAAAAAACGATCATCCGAAGTCGTTCTTCGCGTGCATGGATGAAGTCGAACGTGAAATATCCAAAACGTTTTTATGTAAGTTTCAATTCGGTCTATCTTAATGTTTTACTTTGTCCCACATGAACGATTTTGGTGAAATCGCTCGGGTTATTAGAATTTTCGCACAGCACGAAGCAAAAAAGAACCCGCCGGGTTGAGATAAAGAGCCATCTATGCGCCCTTCTCAACAAAAACGATCAGTCATTTTTCTAGGCTTCCCTCATCCGTCGTTTCATCCCATGTATAAAAATGGCCGCAATTTCATCACACTCCGGAACCCATTTCCTTCCGGGTGTGCACTGATGAAGAATTGTGTTGCGTATCTCGTTTTTGTACTCTCAGAGGGAGCCTCGCCGGAAACTGCTCTCGAACCAGTCAGTTGCCCTGAAAGGACCGTCATTTCCCAGACGCCGATAATCGCGAGGAAAATAGTAGATTAATCCGCAGCCGGTTCTTTCCCATGGAAGGATCTGCTTCCGCCTCGATAAACCGGGCACTTCATTGAATGCCAAAAATCACGGGAGGGTGGGGAGGACTTTAAGCCGATGATCGGAAGAACCCTCTTACTTCTATTCCGCTCTCACTCTCTCAATCTGCGCTCCGCATTTCAATTGTGTTTTGATCGCGGGAGTCAATCGACGGGTGCACGTGCTGCTGCTGCTGCAGGGCTCGGCAGGGGAAAAAAAGAAGGGAAAATCAACACTGTTGTTTGCCAAAGCCGGGATTTCAACAGAACTAATTCGATCCGAGCGTCGTGAAAAATTCATTCCAAAGTTCGATCCAGATCTGATGCGGGATTTAACGCCGATGGAACCACGAACGAAGCCCGGGAACTATAAGGCTTTTGAATACTTCTGGTGTCTATCTTGCACTCAATAAGCATGATTTGTTCAAATAAACAGCATCAGTGGTTCGTTGCATGGGGCATTCGTTGTGCGGGACGCGATTTTGAACATCACAACGCGACAAATGCGAAAAATATTAGATCTCAGTATACAATAAATGCGGTATTCTGAGAGCTTTATATCCCATGCATACTGAAGAACTCTATGTTCAACTGATAAGCTGAAATTCACCAGGTGTGCATTGGGGAAATTGAATACAGTATCACAAAATCACAAGAATTATCCATTAAACCACAAAAATAATGATCTCCGTCATTTGATTTTTTACGTGATCAGGACGTTAATTGTTCCTCAGTTTTTCAGGAAGTTTGGACAGCATCTCTTTGCTGATATGATACGTACTGCTGTTCATCATGTTTTGAAGAAAACACAATTTCATTTATATTTTGTAGATTTACTTTTACCTGAGGGATTCAATGAATGAGGTACTGAGCTGCTTAATCAAGGCTTCTGAGTATGAATGAAAGTTCTTCTTATATTTTGTAAATATAATGCATCGATAGGTCATCTTGTAAAAAAGGTAAAAGCCACTCATTGAATGAAGGTTTAATATGCATATTAATACAGTATTTAAATGTTCAAAGCTTCCATCTGTGCACTTTTTCAGCAATTTTTTTTCAGTGGAAAAAATTTTTGTAGAACATTTTATTTCACTTTGAAGGCAGATAATGAAGAGCCAGTTACAGAGGTTTGGAGCCTGTCAGGTCATGCAAGATGTTGCAAAGGGTGCTGATGCCCCAACCACAAAAGACTCAAAAGTGGGAGGGAATAACTTCTGCAAATGACAAAGAGACCAGCAAGCAAGGTCCCAGTCACACAGTCCCCACTCAAGTGGCAGCACTGTGGCCAATCACCACAACAGCAGCATAGCCTCACACTGCAAGGACATTGCATGCATTCCCATCAATGGGGATAAACTCAGGGGGGGGGGGGGGGGCAGGAGCAACCCAAAGATTGGGGCCACAGGGAAATTAGGGAAGACCTGGTTGCGACAGATGCAATGGCCCACATACTGCCTTCAATTGCCCATTGACCCTGTAGGACTGCCAAAATTCAGACTGGTGCCAGCAACAGTGCCAAAACTGTCTCTCCAAGGAGCATTTTTACAATGACTGTCCTTCATGCAGGACATGTTAGCACCACCAGGAGAGGCATCATTCAACCCTCTTCAACCAAGTGCAAACACAACAACTGTGTCCAGCAGCTCTGGCGCAAGCAGCAGTTGCTGTCCCAGCCATGGACCTGACCTGGCCATCATGGCCTGGGGAGTTGACAAAATTCTACAGCAGGTGCTTGTGGCAGTGGCACCTGCAGCAAAATTTGCATGACTAGACCAAGTACCTGTCTGCAGATTTGTGCTGGTTGTGTTAGCACAAAACCAACCTGCGCCTTCATGGATACCATTGCCATCTGTGTCCAACCCATGGACAACACAGCATATGCCCTGCTGGATTCAGGGTCACAACTGACTCTTATTACCAAATCACTTGTCCAACAATCAGCCTTACCAATCACAGCTTGTCCACCTCACTTGTTAATTGGCAGCATTGAAGAAAGCCAGCCACTAATAACAACCAAGGCAGTCCAGCCCACCTTTCTGGGGGAGGCAGCAGGCTCACCATACTATACTACCACAGCCATGGTCATCCCCTACAGTGAGGCCTGGAGAGGAAAAAATCTCTGCCCACTCAAATTGCTTGAGTCCTGCTAGCCCATCCTTGCAGACCTGAGAGTTTGGACAACCACAGCCCTCTGAATTGATGGTGTACTAGGAGTAGCAGACATGGTTCTACCAATTCAGTCTGTAGGATTCCAAGGAGTACCAACAAACCTTGGTGTTGTGGCCAACCAAAGGAACATGGGGAGATTGTTGGATACAAGCCCCAGTCCATACTCCTTGTGCACACATGGTCATGGAAGCCTCCAGCCTGGTTGCCAATGGCAAACTCAGCAGTCTGATATTGCAATATGCCCATCAGGATCAGATCAACATTCTTGGCAACTCCAGGGAGGATTAATGCTCCTGGGATGATCAGTTTTGGAGTTACATACAACAACTCACCATCCACCCAGAGGGCAAGGTTGTAGCACCCTTACTCAAAATATTACTTCATGCAATCCAATGCAAACCTGATCTGTGTACAGACACCCAGTAAAGCAAGTTGACAGTGAAGATCCTGAAGGCAGGAGGTCCTCTGGCCAAGGCATATGAGGACTTCTTCAACAAATGGATTGAGGAGTGAATCATTTCCCCATCCACTCTAGGAGAAATGAATAAAAAGGCATTGCATATACAGTGCAACACCATGTCCCAAGAAGATTGTCTTGTCTGGCTCATGCCAAGCACATGCCATGGACTGAGAGAAGCAGAGGACTTTGCAATGACACCAGGCCAAGGAATCTGCAATGGGTGGTTGCAGCATGATGACACCTTCCATGGTGCAACTATGCCCAAAGGCTGTGAAAAAGGCAGCGCGAACCCAGTTAAAACCTGCAGGACCATTACATGTACATTTTTCACTTTTCAGGCTACAGCACCTGACAAAAATTCAACAAAGACAAAAAGGGAGACACTCAGGCAAATAAAAGGGCAATGGAAAATCACAGAACCAGAATGACAAAGTGATGGATGCAGAAATGGACAGAGTGACGACCTCTGAAGGCAGCTTCATGATGCCACAAATTCAGACTCAGTGACTGACTGGTTCCTTTTCTATCCCACAGGCAATGCTTATTGGTGCATTGCCATCTTGCCTGCCTGAGTGCCAATTGAGTATGCTATGCCTGACTGATGGTGCATGTATGCCACATTTGTTGCAACCCTTTGCAGGCAACATCTGTGCAACCTTTTCTGGGGGTCCTTTGTCCACCACTAGCCATTTGACTGGTGGTGACAAAGGGGAGGGGGGGTTGTTGTGTTGTGCAAGATGTTGCCACACAGACAAAGGAATTCACCTGGGCATGACTCAGGTGCATGGCATCAGACATGTGTGCAGCACTGCAGTGGAAGCGCTGCTGTGCTGCCACTTGACCACAATGCAGCAAACTGCTGGTGGCTAAACAAGATAGGGAAGCAATAAAGGACGAGAAAATAATGGCAGAAGAACTTCACTTGAAGCTCTTGCCTGCCAGAGAGAGGACCTTAGAATTTGCTCATCAGTGTGTGACTATTGTGTATCTTGATGAATGTATTTTCTGTTCTGTGTGTACTGTTGTACAAGAAAGGACTTCAGAAGTTCTGTTAGGGTTTTGGATTGCCACATCTGTACCTGCACTCTCCTGCTTCTTTCTGTGGAGAAATTCAAGTTTATGGTACTCCACTAAGAAGGATCTGGCTGCCTATAATGGCTGAGTGCCAGCATTTCATTTGACTCACCTTTGTTTTCACCTTCCAGCCCACCAAAATGATGAAAGTTGCAGGTTAGAATGCATATTTTGCAAGCATCGAATTGAATCACATACTAAAATACTGTACTAATGAATACTGTACTCAATTAAATTATTGAAAAACTGCTTTTTAATATAATTTGCATGCTTTTTGATGCTTTGATATCTTCAATTTGAAGCTTTGAGTATACATCAAGAATATTTATCAATAAATATGCGTGTTCATTTCCAGAGAAAAAAATTATAACCATAGAATCTAAAATGAAGTATTGTACTTGAATAAATTTTGCTTTACAGCAGCTTTTTCAAGTGTCATTTATCAATTGATAAGCAGGATTTACCGGAAGACCAAATACAGGTCAAGGTAAAATAATTAAAGGATGAGTAGGAGGTGCCTAAAAAAAGTTAAAACTGAAATTCTAACCCAAGTCTTTGACAATATCCAGGACATGCAGGAATCAGCAGAACTTAAATTCCCTGAATATCCCAACCAAACCAACATTCAAATTAACTAAACAGATTTTTCCTCTTCTTGTGTCACTGAATGCATGTCAGTAACATAGCTAGCTATATTTGATCTAGAAAAAATGAAGTTTAGCCCTGAAATCTCGAATACTGTACATATTTAATCATCACGATTTTCTGCCGCAGGACACATTTCGGTCACTTATTTGTTCAGTTTCACGCATATCCTTCTCATCAAACCTGGCTTCACAAAATAATAAAATACTGTCGAGAGAGAGAATCAGTTTATCTGGGCATATTTGACTAACCCGAAAAAACCTTTATATTATCCAGAGCAATACAGATCCAGTAATTGGATTTTACCACCTGATGTGGCACTTAATCATCAAACAACAATGCGCTAGAATCTTCAAATTATATATTTTTTTTAGAAAATATCAATTCCCTCGGCCACGGCTGAGTTTGAAAGCACTGCAAAAGATCCACTTGGCAACCTAAAAGACGAGCGAATTTCTTTGAAATTCTCGCATGCTTTACTTCCGTCGTCGCGGCCTTCGCCTCATCGCTTTCACGGATCACCGGGTTCCTCAGCAGCACTTGTGAAAGGAACCTGTTAGTCTCATACTTCGTGCCACACACACACACACACACACACACACACTGTTGAAGAGAAGGCATCAGATGAGCCGCTTTTCTGGGAACGACGACGACGACGAAAAGGGATGAGAAAACTCGTGCATCACCGCCGGGGATAAGCCGTTCTCGCGACGCAAACCGATTACGCCTCCTTATTTCAATTTGGGGAGCCGCGGAAATGATAGGCGCTGACAATCAGTTTCCTATTTGGCACTGCGTTGCGTTAGCCTCCGATCCCCTGCTGGGTCTCGGATTTTAGAGGATCCCGCTCTCCCCTCCTCTTTTTCGATCCCGGGGAATATTCCGCAGCCGGATGAAGGCTTATTTCCACATTTGAACGGATTCGCCAAGAGGGATCATCATGACGAGAGAGGGCGCATCCGCCCGATACGAGAGAACTTTGACGATTTTTAAAAATAAAAAATAATAATGCATTGCAAAAACATAATTGCGGAATGGAGCCTTGCACAATAGCGAACTTGATATTAAAGGACCCTAAAGTTTGAGTAAGTCGGACAACTCCAAGTCGACATTTTATTTATTTTTTCCGATTTCGTCTCTAAGAGGTACCGTTTACTCGAATTTCGGGTCCTCATCAGTTTCGCTGTGCTGAACTATTTTCCGTACTTGTTTCTAGTACAAATTTGCTAACGGATTTTGCAGTACTCTTCAAGTTAAATTTGAATAGATGACATAAAATTGACTTGGATATGCTTTGAGGAAGGCAAGTTAAGGAAACCAGGACATGATAATGCTTGGGAGTTAAGATTACAAAATACATAAGTTTGGGAGGTTTTAGATTTAGACTGATGAGGGAGGTTCGATTTAAAAAAAAAAAGGGGCCCGACTGTACTGCACTTCTGGGTACCGGGTCATCCGCCAGTCGGTCAATTGACAGTCGCGCACCCGCCAGTCGTCAAGCGCCGGTCGGTCTAACCGCCAGCCAGGGCAGTCCTTGGCCTTGCCAATCCCCAGTCCACCAAACTGCGGTCCGGTCACCCAATTGTTGGGGCACCCGAACAATTGGGTGACAAGAATCATGCTGATTCTTCTAGAATTTGGTGAGGAGAATGGTATCCTACCATAGAATTTTTTTTTTACAAAATTTCATCTTATAAAAATTTTCACAAAAAGAAAAAAAAACTTATCAAATTCAACCTAACTTAACCTAACATATCCTAACCTAATCTAACCTAAACTAACATAACATAAACTGATTCTTGTCACCCAATTGTTTGGGTGCCCCGACAATTGGGTGACCAAACCGCAGTTTGGTGGGCTGGGGATTGGCAAGGCCAAGAACTGCCCTGGCTGGCGGTTGGACCAACCAGGGCTTGACGACCGGCGGGTGCGCGACTGTCAATTGACCGACCGGTGGCTGACTGGACACGGCACTTCTGATACAAAGGGGAAACTGAAATAAATTTTATTCAAGGCATCAATGTTATCCCTCCAAGGGAAAAAACCAAGGAATGTGTTCCATTGAAATTTGTTCTTCATTCATTGTTTCAGCAGAAGATATTCAACAAAGGTATAGAAATATTCAGAAAAAATTAACTTCTGCTAATAGGTGGTGGATCTACCATTGTTAGAATTTTGGGAAAATGTGAAGGCTCTCCAAGACAGCATGAAGATTGCTGGTTACATTATTGCATCCTGCATTTCCTTTATTTGTGCAAACAGCTCTCCAGAACAGCAGCTTAGCCCTTGGGCGGCGAAGTCGGACTATTTTTTATTTTTGCGAAATTTTGTTGCTCCTCAGGACAGAAAATAAAAAAATGACAACTGGGATTTGAGGACGAAGTCGGGGAAAAATCCGATGTTTTTTTCTTTTTGTACAGAAAAATTTCTTGGGAAAATGAAAAAAATTCTATGCTAAGCAATAGGCTTTTCATTGGATTAATCCCAACTTTGCCTCAGCCCACCTGGAAGGTCTTTTCTGACCTTCAGAAAAATTAAAATGCCTCAGCATATGAGAATAATCCGATTTCGGCCGGCAATGGGAAAGAACCCTTCGCCATCCAAGGGTTAGGGGAAAAAGTGACCTAAAAAAAAATATATATATTTTTTTTTCAAAGTTTTCATTCAACTGGTTTTCATGACCATTATATGGCATTTGGGACCATACATGTTTGTACCATTTGAAAGAAAATTGAACAAGCTTTCATTTTGTGTTTTTTTTATTGCCACAGCTCAATTTGCTACAATGAGCTATTTCAAGTAAAAAATCAGTTCACTTTTTTGGCCCATCCTGTATATACTGCAATGAAATACATAACGAGATCAGAAATTGAATAGTAGTGTCCTTAAAAGGCAAAATATTTTGTCAAGATACTCAGAAATAAAAGTTACAACCAGCTCCGTATAAACATTCCTTTAATCCCAGCAAGAAATTATTCACCGCATTATCATTCTTCTCTGTGTGCGTTCGATTAAAATGCTTAAAGTATTTGAACAGGAGCTTTTGAATCCATAATCATTTCATTATACGAGTATCCCAGGTGCGTAATGTTCCAAATATATCGCCTTAAATTACCTGGAATATTCCACATCAAAGCGGTAAGGGAAATTACCCAACGAAAATGCATTTTTAGAATGAGGAAATTGATACTTGCTGACACATGGTAGAAGAATACAATGGAACTTCGTGTCAAGTATTGCATGGTTTTTTAAATTCACGAGTAATCGAAGGCAGGATTATCGATATTTTACTGCATTTACATTGAACTTAGCAATACATAGCCTCTGTTGACCATGTGAACCTTTTGAATCAAGTAATTTTCCCGTCATGAATACATGAATTTTCAATGAATGACTGAGGGAAAAAGAAGAAAAAAAAAACAACCAGAAAATACCGCTATTTACTTTCGCCAAAGTTGCTTTATTTTAGTTATTCCACGGAAGAGAAGATTGATGAGAGATTTAGGGGGATTGCACAAAAACAGGGTCCAAAAATTAAAATGTATTCAACTGCTTTTCCAGCTCTTCCGCTTAAGAAGAACGTTATTCTTGGTCCAAAGAATGGTGGTGGAGTTTTTCCCCAGGGGAAACCAGGATTTAAATCTTCCCAGTACAGTACTGAGAGACAAGCAAATAATGGTTCTGTTCCAACCATTTCATCCCGATTAGAAGGTTTTCCACGAATGCTTTCCCACAGATTATGTAGATGCTACTATTTTATTTATTTTTCTTTCACTGGGTACAATAGTTGAAAGTGGTAATCTGAAAGTTAAAATAAACAATCCAGGAATATTGAAAAAAAACTTTCTTCTTTTTACTTCAGGGGGTACCTTGAAATTCAACCCTGATACATTGCCAGACTAGGGTCAATTTGCAAAGTGGTTGATTTGTGAGATAGTTTTTAAAATTGAGAAATATCAGCAAAAAAGGGGCCAAAGCAGGTCAAATTCTGGGACAGAGGTCAAATTGCTAGTCAACTTCCATGCAAATTTCACCATCAAATTGCAGCATGGTGGAATTCCAGAAGGTCAAATAGCAAGGTACCACCTGTATTGGGTCCTTGTATAAGAAAATACTCTTATGGTGTTCCAAAAATAGAGAATTTGAACACTACTGATGAACAAATGTGAAGCACTTGGAATTTCTTTTTAACGTGAACATGATTTTTTTACACAAAAATGCATGGCTTCCAGTAAATTATGAATGAATGAAAAGAACACTTTATTTGCACCTTTTCAGCATTCACAAGGTTCAATCAAGATTTCCACAACCAAACCCCCTTATTCCCACCCAACCCAAATCCATTCAATGACATTTTAATCCCTTCAGAGCAGGAAAGCACAAATTGATAACAAAAATTAAAGAAAATACAATACATGAAATACAACTGGACATCTGACATGTATACATTCCAGTAAATTATATTTGAAAAATATTTGAATATTGTAGTTCATAAGGTAAATACAGTAATAGGAAAAGATTAACATTTGAAAATAAGTTTGTCCCATTCAGGAACTACACCATGGATGTGTTGATGTGAGGGACTAGAAGAAACGAATGAATCTGCAGTTAAAGCCTGAATCAGTGGTTTAACCTTCATAATTTAAATATAATGTGTATTTCAATGATTCAACGTTTTTATCGACAGTTTTATGACGTGCACTTACAGTTCTTGTTTAAACTGTATAAAAAACGAAATACCTGTCTATATCTTGCACACTCTCATCTCTTGCTTTTGATTTTGCAAAAAAAGGTGTGCGGCATTCTATACTCAGGTAATTTATAATACCCAATATTCCTCGTGCACGTGGAAGGCCCAAATTAGAAAAATAAAATACGGTACATCAAATTCTGTACGTAGAACGATCGTAGATTTTTCATGCATTTACTGAGATCTCGGTAAATGTATTCATGCTACTGGCATATGATCGAAATGCGTAGAACTTTGAACTCGCCCCCCCCCCCGGCATATCCCGTGCCCCCTTTGCTTGGGTATACGTGTCAGCGGAGGGCGACAGGAAGCGATTTCACAAATTCCCAGGCCGGCATTGGGATTCAAATGAGGCATCTGGATGCACGGCTCCGCTTCCGCTGAGCATGCGAGACCGTTTCGCGCCCAATTACGGGATGAATCCCGGGTTCGCATTAAACACCCCCGGAATGGCCTTTGGGGGAAATAGGCTCATCATCTGCACACGCCCCTCTGCTAGTATATGTACTGTATATATGCTGCATCAAGGGCCACTGACGTCTCATGATGGAGTTCCGCCACTGTTCCATACTATACAAATGGTCCGGCTCATGCAATTACTTCAGGGGCTGGTATCTGAGACACATAGTGTGGAATTTGTAGCTTATAATCTCGAGCACACATAAAGAAATAACTGTTGTCTTTTCTGCAGTGATGATTTCAAGCTTGGGACAATTGCGAGATCACTGATGGATGTGTCAAGACTGCAACAGGGGTCTGCTGTACTATATACTGTATATACACAAGTGGACACACACACTACAATGAATCACAAGGGTCCAGAAAATTTTGTTTTAGAGAGAATTTCGTAGTAGAAAACCCCTGTAATATGGGGAGAGAACCCTAGGGGGACAAAATTATACAGTGAGACCATCACATGCGGACGATTTGACTTAGGGACACTTTCTTTCAAATTAAAATTGACCCGACCTGTGGACACTGACTCAAACTGCGGACATTTAGATTTTCAGAAAATCAAAATTTTCAAGCCAAATTACTAGGAACAGATATTCAGAACCATAGGATGGTAAGATCTATGTGACAAAAATTGTTTTAAAATTCTGTCATCATTTTCACCTTTATTTAGCTAATTTTAAAAATTATCTCAAGCATAGAGATTCTCAAGAAAGAAGGGATTTCCTTCTCTCTTTTTGTCTAATTTTATTTTTACAGGAAATGCTAACATCACAATGTTCAATAGTGTAAAGAGGTACAGCATTTTCACTTGGATATTTTCCCCCTGTATTTTCATCAAGATACTGTTGAAAAACATTATTCTCAACTTTTTGCTTGACAAAAAGCAAAGTTTTATGGGTTCATTTCAAGAAGGCTAGATAAAAAAGCGGAAAATGTCCTCTAAGAAGACAAAAACATTGGAATAATCAGGAATATGCCAACTGTGGAACTAAAAAAAGAATCCTTAAAGATCCCACAGCTGGAGAAGAAAAGAAAGAGAAGAGGACTTAACATTTGGCAGTAGCACAGAAATTGTTCATTTTGTGAATGTTTTTTTTTGTCCCCAATGCTCCAAATTTTATTCATGAGTTTAAAAACACTGATTTAATAATATTTTCATCAGTAGAATTTTTTCCTAAATTTTCAAAAGGAAGTTTGATTAAGACTTATTTCAGAAAACACCAGTTAAAAATTATATAATGCAAGTCCATGGGAAAACAAGACTCAACTTAGGGACGCTCTTGATACACCAATTACGTCCGCATCTTGGGGTCTCACTGTACTTGGTTGAAATTGTGGACACTATCCATTTAGAGCTGTGAGTCCATCAGATGTATATACTGGCATATTTTCTGGCTAGAGATTCATTAGCAGCTCTAACTTATTGCGGAGTGGATCTTTAAATCTCTTTAAAAGATAGAGTTCATCTTGATATAATTTATTATGTCAGATTAAATTCAGGGCCAACCCCAATCTGCTCAAGTCAAGGATCCTGTTTGAAAATCATAGTGAATGCATGAGTTCTGTCAGCAATCAAATTCCTTTTTCTGGAGTCTTGTTGGATAAGTGGAGATGAGAGGAACATTTTACTTCTATGCTGTGAACAACAATCATACTACATATACCGTGACACTGTGGTGTGTATACTGAACTTGAGTACCATGCGCCAATTTTTCTGGAATATTGTGTGAGAAAAATGTGATGCATGCGGTATTGCGGTGTAAGGTATAGCAATATCAAAACAGTGAACCAAATAATTAAATTATGTTGGTGTAAATAAAATTTTTGTTTCAAGCACAAAAATAGATGGAAAATTCTGTTTGGCTGTTCAGTTGGGTTTGACTGTGATGATTTTAAAACTTGTAGGAAGTTGAAGGGGTATAAAATATTTTTTTAAATAATATGAAAACCACACATTAGCGCCAACGCCTCAAATCTGAAATATTTTTGTCGTTACAAAAACGATCCAATTACAGTGATGTCGAGTGTGAAGGTTCCCGTGATAAAATGTCAATGGGCAAAGAAGAAATTATTTGTCATATTTTCGATTAAAATCCCAGCAAATGCGCAGTTTTTCGTTCCATTGGTTCAACCTGGGTTATTTTGGAATATTATGGCTCAGAAAAGTGAGAAAACTGATAATATAGTGATTAATAAATACAGTTCTATAGGAAGAAATCATAGGAAATGAATAAAGAGTTCAAACGCTTTTTTTTTATCTTCCAAAAAATGTTCAGTCTTCATTTTCTCTCTTTATTGTACGCCGTAATAAAGAATGATACTGTTTAATTGCGTTAAATTGTTTAATGCATTCTTATATTCATCTCTGATGTAAACCATTTCCTCTTCTTTCGCGCATGTTACCAAATTTCATTAAATTTCCATGTTCGTGCATTTGTTTCTGAAGCATAGATGCAGGGCAACTGGAAGATGAATGCACAGCAGGTTCGGAACCATGAGATGTTCCCAAACGAAAAAAAAGAGCAAGTCTGCATGATGGAGTCAATCCGTAACTGAAGTTCTAATGCCCTGTAAAGCCCGCTTTTGCATGAGCCAAAGTATCATTCCCCAACGAATGTCCATTTCAGGAATAAAGAAGAGTTCACGAGGCGTGAAGAAAAAAGCTGCTTTTCCCGGGCTATTCCCGATCGGATTGCACCCGTTCGCCGGTAATGGACTCTGAAATTTCGGAGGAAGTAACGAATGTCCATTTCAGGAATAAAGAAGAGTTCACGAGGCGTGAAGAAAAAAGCTGCTTTTCCCGGGCTATTCCCGATCGGATTGCACCCGTTCGCCGGTAATGGACTCTGAAATTTCGGAGGAAGTCACTTCGATCCGCTCGTTCGCTTTTTCCCTGTGTTCCAATTTGTCTGAGACTTGAACATTTCTTTCTCTCACTCTCAAGAAGAGAACGGCGAAATTCTGAGCAAAAAAAAAAGAAAAAAGAAAGACAGGTACAGTCAGTTTTGAATTTGATGATCAGAGCACCAGCATTCGAAAGGACGGAACCCATCACAGGGACGAATTCTTTCATTAATCAGGTATTCGTGTTCGCAAATCATGGACCACCATGAATATTTTTTTAACCCGCATAACATGCATCGGAGAATCTATATTTCGTTGGCAAGTCAAATAATACTGATCCACGATTCGCAAGACTAATGTCAGAATTCGAAATATTCTTCCCACATACTGTACACAGTACGACGAGGGTTGCCTCCAGGTCTTCCAAGGTAATTCCGCCGTTTGCATCAACAACCGCCTTCAGAGCCGCCAATCGGGATGGGAATGTGGCTGCTGTGAAGGCGACTGTTGATGAAAATGGCGGAATTACCTTGGAAGACCTGGAGGCAAACCTTAGAATTACTGCCACGTTGATTTCAACAATTCTGACGGGAAAGATGGGCTACAACAACAAAATCTGCAAGAAGGGCCCCTCATCTTTTGAGTGGAGAGCAAAACTCTGTCAAGGTGACTTTGGCAAAACATTCAAAAAAATGTGTCAAACAGGGCTGATTTTTTTCTTGTGCCAAAGAAGTAACACTAATATTCTTTAGAAAAACTAATATTCTTTAGGGAAAATATAAAAAAGAATATATTTTCCCTAAAGAATATTAGTTTTTCAGCTCAATTATATGCCATTCCAATTTATATTCAAAAAACTTTTGTTAGACCCCTTGCAGTGGTGAAAGCGTCTGCAAACCAACTCATTTGACGCACACGGG
Organism: Notodromas monacha; assembly: GCA_905338405.1. Lineage (NCBI taxonomy): Eukaryota > Metazoa > Arthropoda > Ostracoda > Podocopida > Cyprididae > Notodromas > Notodromas monacha. The sequence continues at coordinate 1,684 of CAJPEX010000231.1, read as the reverse complement.
TTATTTGGGTGTTATGACAACTTTTTGATGGGAAAACAGTGTAGTTTGTTCACAAAATGAAATGGAAGCGGGAAAACCATGGAATGAGACGAAGAAATGTATCCAAGTCCCCATGCAGTCTCCACAGATAACTATTTTCTATGATAAGAAAGCCAGAGGGAACTTTTGGAAGAGCCCTGGCTTACCTCCGCGGTGGCGGTGTTCAAATCCCCTAGGAAATCGCCAAACGCATTCAAATCCGAAAGCAACCGCTTGAAATATCATGTTTCCCGCCGTATGCGAATTCACAATAACACACGTTTAGGCTGTCGTGACACTATAAACCGAATCATGAAAACGTTAAACGGTGTCCTCTTTGACGGAAGTATTTTTAAACGCGGAACAATCGTCATTATGTTTTCAAGTTACGAATCTCTCAACTGACAAGCTTTTAATGAAGAATTCTTGATCTTGATGATCCAAGGGTCTTCAATTAAAAATATATATTTACTCGAATTTTTCAGGCCTTGGTGTGAGTGCGCATCATATAGACCAGTCCCTAAAAAGAAATTTTGGATTTTCAGAAACTTCATAAGAATTAAATTTGTTCAAAAAAATTAAACCAGCTGAAATAGGCCGGATGATAATCTAAAAGAAAAGGATTT
>CAJPEX010000230.1:106312-137538 GCA_905338405.1 Notodromas monacha | reverse complement strand
GACGCGCGAAATTATTTCCTGCATATTCCACTATAGCGCACAACATACTGCGCGCTAAGCATTTTAAACGCTTTAAAATGCGTATGAGCCCACTCTATGTTGAAAAGGGGCGCGCTACAGTAAAATCGAAAGGGCGCGCTATATGTTATAAACATTCTCATGACTGCGCTACAATAAGAGGCACGCGCGCTATTTAAAAAATGATTGCCCTTCACCAGCTATTCAGAGGGGTTCCTCCATATGGTGGCGCCTGTAAATGACTTTGTTTACAGCTGTTGTCGCGCGTCCCCTCGTCTGCACCCCTCCCTGGAGGTCGTCCTCCATTTTGGTGGCTTCTTCCTACTTCATGTATTCCGGTAGCATTCTATCCCTTCTGATCGCGTTTCTCAGAAAAATAGTAACCACAGTTGGGCCGCCTAACTTTTTACTCCCAAGTTCTGGAGAAATCAGGGCCCTACTTCCTGTTCCCTGGGTTCAACTTATGTTCATGCTTCGCTTTATTCTTTCACTGCCAAAGGTGGTTAGCTCAGTCGGTTAGGAGGTTGACTAGTGTTTCTGATCTCCTGGGTTCGAATCCCTTCCCATGGATTCCGGTTCATTCGGGGTTTCGCAACCCTGGTTGTTCACTGAAAAAGGCGGTTAGCTCAGTCGGTTAGGAGGTTGACTAGTGTTTCTGATCTCCTGGGTTCGAATCCCTTCCCATGTATTCTGGTTCATTCGGGGTTTCCCAACCCTGGTTGTACTGATGGCATCCATTGTCCACCATGAGGCAACGAAATCACCCGCAGATTGATGCCTCATGGTAGGCAGTGGATGGTGGCATCCGTTATCAACCATGAGGCAGTGGTCTGTAGATGATTCCGTTGTCTCATGGTGGACAATGGATGCCATCAGTACAACCAGGGCTGCAAAAACCCAAATGAACCAGAATACCTGGGAAGGGATTCGAACCCAGGAGATCAGAAACACTAGCCAACCTCCTAACTGACTGAACTTTGAAAATTGAAATTTTTAATTTTTTATGTAATTGAATTCATGTAAAGGACTTTTTGTCTAACAGACTCATCCCTTGCACAAATCAAGTCTGTTAGATGGGGGTTGACTGTACTGTATATATATACTCACCCCTCACCCTCAATATGTAGCGGCACATCTTGACAGCCACCAATTGGTAGTAGATCATGAAGTGCACAATGTGGATCCCTTTCCTGATGAACTGCCCAGGCTTTGGACCTTCAATTATCACCAGTCTCACTTGGTTTGTCCTCCTATATACACACAGCAGCAGTATATGCTGTATATCAGTTTGTAAATACTGTATGTATACTGTATATAAAATGGTGCTAAGAATAAAACAACACCCAGGGAAAAAACAGAAAATGACAAAAGACATGCAGTATATAGGTCCCCAGCAAATAACATGTGGACATATACAATAATAAATTTTTTCAAAATCTGTCATACTTTTTTGGAATGTTGTTACCAGCATATGTCTGATCACCTTTGATCACCCGAGTGGGGAGCTATTTTTGCTGTGACCCCACAGTAGGTGCACACCAGGGTCACAAGTGGTGCATATGGGATAATCTGGAGTTACAAGTGTGCACTCCTGTGGAGGAAATTTTGCTACCATTCCAGGGTTACACTTGGTGCACAAATGTGAAATAACAGGAGCATCACACAAATGCGCCAACTGTAACCTTGGTGTAACTTATTTGTTTACAAATGTGACCCTGAGTAATCCTGGTGTGAACACAGCACAATTGCTGCACATTGGGGATATGCACGTGCAACAGAAGAACTTCGGTACACTTCAGGTGCACAGGAGGGTCACTGTGTAGAATTACAAACAAATCCCCAGTGTGCACCAATTTCCCCACTTGGGGCATATATATACAGACTTCAGCGGGAAACATTTCAAGAAATATTTCAGGTTTCGGTGAAATTTTTTGAAAAATCCCACTATACAAAAACTGTTTTTACCTTTATATGTACAGCACGGAAAATTAAAGAGCTGAAAATTTTATTCCCCCCTTTTCATATACTATAAGAAGTCCAGAAAACAAGCCAAAACAAAATTAGATTCAATATTAGTTGCTGAAAAAAAGAAAACTTGTAAAGGACAAAAAGTAGAAAATCGGCCTAATTGTTTGTCAAAAAAATTGGCCAGTGCAGCCCAATCATTTGTTGACGAAATAATTAAAATTGATTGAATATATCACCCTTTGCTTTATCTCACGCTGTAAATTTTTGAAATGTATTGTAGTGTCTATATGCAACAGGAAATGTTGAGATGCCAGCAGGACCCCAGCATTTACACATTACACAGTTAGATGATGATGATGATGCAGGTGCAGAATGAAAGAAATGAAGTACTGTTTCACTCATCCAGATATTATATACAGCATACATATATATAAAAATATACCCTGGACTGCACTGGATCACCACTGGCTTGGGCACTTGGGCATAGTCCACCCCGAGTGACCTGGTGTACACCACTTGTTCGTCCGGACACTTGAAACAGGCTTCCTCATCATCCGTTTCCCAGAGTGTCCCCATCACTTGTCGCTTATTGTAATAGGGATGACTCATCATTGACATACTGGTCCCTGATGCTGCTGCTGCTGATGGTTCCTCATGATATGACTTGTACATCCCATCAACATCATCACCACCTGCTGCTGCTGATGTGTCTGATGCAAAAATAAAATAATAGGCAACAAACATGTTGTTATCCAAAAATTACAATACCAAAGTGAGTGATCAACAATGATCAGTTGTTGAGAACCACTTCTTATAATTAAAGGAAAAGGGATTGGAGATTGTTTTCTGCAACTTCCAAAGGAAACACAAAAGTTACTCCGTGAGAGTATTTCAAATGTTATTTCATTATATCTTCACACACAGTCAATACAATACAAAGCTACAAAGCAAAGCAGAGTGGATTTGGTGTCGGACAGAGTCTGGTGCAGTAAACTAAATGGAACATAAAATGCACCTGTATATATAGCTTTGGCCAGCCAAGGTTGAAGAACACTCATAGAAACCAATTTGGATCAGGGATGTCACACTTCGTTTATTCAAAGGAAGGAAGCGTGAGTGTGGTTGGGAAAGTATTCCGTCAACAACGGGATTGGGAAATATAATTGATAGCACACCAGGCGCAGCCAAGCGTAGCAGAAATACATTAGCTTAAAAGGGTCATGCAGAAACTGAAGGGTGTTGTGGTTGTTAATATGACTACAATGTATCTATATTACAGTATATTCACTGTATATTGTATATAACAGCATATATCTTTAGTCCTTCAATTTTTTCAGCAGAATACAGTATATATCCCGTACATGATATATATAGCTGCATGAAAGTGCTGGGAAACAATTTGATTGCTAGAAATGTAGTAGTATTCACAACATATATAGGAAGTACTGTGGTGTACATGGACCACAACATTTTCAATGTCAAAATGTCCCATCTATATATACAGTGTATAGTTCAATAACACAGCTGATGCAGAAATGACAATAATAGCCCAAGTACAGCTGATGTTTACAAAAATTCAAAGAATTTTTCCATTATTTGCCAAAATTGAATCAAACTTTCCTCCAATTTCATAAAATAATCATGATCTCACAATAGAAAAACATTTACACAATTTTTTCCCTCTTTCAAGTGTGTTCTGATGTACAGTACAGCATTACAATAATAGGACAACTCATCATGGCAACATTTATAGTTTCCAATTCCTTGAATGTATATTCAAATCATTGAATCTTGAAAATTCGAGTTTTTCATGTAAATTTTGAATAGAATTGATTTTAAGGAAGGAACAATAATTTTCTTTGGGTGATGATGATTACACCCAATACAGAAGGAAACATATTTGCTTTCAAATTGAAATAAGTAATTTTGTTTATGGCTCACCTTGAGCAGATCCAAATTTTGCAGCACTTCTTCCAAGGACTCGTCCTTCCATCACACAGAAAAGCACCAATGCAGAAAAGTATGACAACAAATTGCACATTTTTTGCAACTTTTTGGAGCTTTTATATATATATACCTGCTGCTGTATATACATCATATACATTCTACTGTAGAAATCCATATACATATGTACACTCTATACAGTGTTGTGTGTGGAAAACATTTCTCTGTACTGTATAAAGTGTAATCAATTTTTTTGCCCATACTGTACAGTATAAGTGTTCTCTATATAGAGCAAAATTTCTGGCCCCCATAATTTTTGTTGAAGACATGGTTCACACTCTACATGTTTATATAGCTGAGGATTTTTGTGTGTGACTAAAATATATTCATGGATGATGAACATGAAATTAAGTAAGAAAAATCCCCAGTATGAGAGAGTGAAAATGTGCTCACTGAAACATAAATCAAGAATATCATCTTTAAGCTCTTCTTCCTTGGAAAAAAAAGTTCACAGTATATTTACCAGTTCAATCTACACTCTTTTCAAAGACTATTCTTTTTTATATAGGACGAATAATTCAATATGAACACAGTTCGTAATCCCTTGCTGTAGATTAAAAAAAAAAGTTGGGGAAAAGTCATCAAATAAAGGGTGTCCATGATTGCTGAACATTTCCGGAATTCCATTAATTCTGCAACTTCATGTTCAATTCCATTTTGCACCCAGCAGACTCACTTTTGACACCACAGCACTGAATAACAGACACATATGTGACATCACATACATCAAGGATCACCATCAGCAGCAGCAGATATCAAGTATGAATGAAACCCTTCCAATCAATTCCAAGAACAATAATGAACTACAGCAAACGCAGAAATAAATGCTGTGGGGCATATGATGCCCCACAGAATTCTTCTCCGCTGGATGATTCCATGCATGCTGCAGCACATTTACAGAATATACACACTTGGTGAAACCAGATCCAAACACTTGCTGCTCAGTGCTGCTGATGATGGCCAGAAAGAATCAAGAACGCGCACAGCATGCTTGTTACTCTTGACACAATTCTTTTGGATGCAGACCAGATGCTGCACAGTTGAAATAAAGAGATATAGTATTCCAATAAGTGAATCATCACCATATCCTGCCAAAGATATAAACACTTCATTGATAGAATACAAGAATGACTTACTTCTTGGAATTTGACCCTGAACATCACATTTTCATCATATCCCTGCTGTAGCTGAAAATTCCAAAGAATGCATTGTCCAACATACAATACTACAACAGGTGGTACATATACCTTGAAATCTGACACTTGGATTTGCAGGAAGCTTGACTTGCAATTTGAACCTTATTGCACTGCAATTCAACCTGCTTTGGCCACTTTTTTGAATTTTTGTACTGATATTTCTCAATTTTACAAAGTTTCTTGCAATTCAACTGCATCAAAATTTGACCCTAGTTGGGCAAATGATTAGGGTCACATTGTAAGGTAACACCTGTACTTTGAATATCTTCCTGACATTGTTCCTCAAATGACAGAAAAAAACATTTAACACTGCAAATAAGTTTGCTGTTAGTTCAAGATGAAACAGATCTGCAGAATCAGTGCATATAGAATGAGATAAAATGATACATCAAGAACAAACATGAAGAGTTTTATGCATGGATATGAATAAGGAATAAATGGTATGAGATGGAACAAATGAATTGCAGCACACAAATTAACGAGTACAGTAGTACTGTATATAGAGTATACTGTATACAGGGTGGGCAAAAAAAAGAACCTGCAGCAAAGTTTGCTATATTTGAATTAATTATCACACATTCCATTTATCCTTTAAAAAAAAGCTCTGCTGGAGAACAGCAGCAGCTTAGTGGAATGAAAATTATTTGTTTCACTGCAGTATGTAAAACTACAGTATTTGGGAATTCCTTGAATATCTTTCGATCCAGTGAAAGTTTCTTACAGTACTGTATATAAAATAATAATGGGCATGTTCGTGATGAAAATTGAGGATATGAGGCAAAAGTAACACGAAATCCTCCATATATATATATTTTTTCTTCTCCGTTTTTCGTTTTCGCGTGTCTCACAGCAGCGAACACAAAAGATAAAAGTAGGCAATATTCAGCGATAGCCAAAAAACTTTTCGCACAAATAAAAAGCTGCCTTTGTCCCCGTCATCGCGTTTAAAAAAAAAAAAAATCTCACATCGAATCCGCAGAGTTTTGATCCACTGCCTGGAATTAAGTCTCTCTCGTGTATCCAAACATTAACCCTCACCCGCCAATTTTTTTTTTTCCGCAGCAAAGCCGTGCAGAAGATTAACGGTTATACACCCAAAAAAAGAAAAGAAAGAAAGCCACCGAACCGATGTTTTCAAAAAAAGAGCAGCCTCGGGCTCGCAAATCGTGTCAAAATTACCTCTCTCCCTTTCGAAAGTACAAATAAAAAAAAAAAAAAGAACAGGGCTCTCATTTGCCAACTTTTCAGCAGCAGCAGACGAAAAGTACAGCATGAGCCCCGTTCTTTCAGGTCGTCGAGTCACATCAAGCACAAGCCCATACACACACACACACACACACACTCAAGCTTGCGGTAACTGGATTTGAGATGAAGGCTGTTGATGATGCGTCTTCTTCTTTTTTTCTTCTTCTTCTTCTTCTTCCAATCCCAGCCGACCTATTGATGATCGGTGGTGTTGTTTCTTCCTTCCTTCCTTCAAATTTATCAATTATTCCCCTGCCTACAGCTTCTCCAATTAATGGATTGATTGATCGATCGATTTGTTTCCAAAAACATCAACAAGTGCCGGACGGATCATCACTAGGTCCACTTCTGCGCTGGCAGGTCCATTTCCACGGGGGCCTGAAGAATGCTCTTCGACACTGTTCTTCCTTGCGAACGGTAATCCGAGTTGACGAGCCGCACCAGCAGAATTACATTCATGACAATTATCACCGGTAACGCTGATGAAGGATATACAGAAGACAAAACAACGATATTAGATCAAAGTCCATCAGCATTGCTCCTGAATCTTGCGCATTCAATGAGGGGGAACAAACACCCTTCAAATCACGGCATTTTATATGAAGAATTTTAGGAAATTAAACGCGCCAAGGGTTGCCGAAATTGATCAATTATCGATGTCACCATCTTTCATCAACAGCTGCCACTTATTGGGATGACAATATGGAGGCTCTCCATGAAAATGGAGGGATTACCCATATAGAAGACATGGGGGCAACCCTTGGAATTTAATATACCCCTTCAATTTGAACAATTCTTGGAAAAAAAAAAGAAGTTGGAATACAGTACAACAACAGAATATACGATATGCAGGCGCCACCTCTTTTAAATTAGGAGCAAAAAGCTGCCAGAGGGTGGCATTTGCAGAAATTTCACGAAAAATATGTTTAACAGGGCTGCATGTTTTATTCTGGTGCCAAAGAATTTTTTTCCTCAACATGGTTGTTTTTCAGCTCAATCATACGCGGTTTCAATAATTTCAATGGCGAGAACTTTTGGTAGAGCCCTCGTATATTCAGGAAACCATGCGAAGATCCACAGTTTATCCCTGAAGCAATGTGAGGCCTCCTACAGCACTGAATAACAGACACATATGTGACATCACATACATCAAGGATCACCATCAGCAGCAGCAGATATCAAGTATGAATGAAACCCTTCCAATCAATTCCAAGAACAATAATGAACTACAGCAAATGCGCATGATGCCCCACAGAATTCTTCTCCCCTGAATGACTCCATGCATGCTGCAGCACATTTACAGAATATACACACTTGGTGAAACCAAATCCAAACACTTGCTGCTCAGTGCTGATGATGGCCAGAAAGAATCAAGAACACGCACAGCATGCTTGTTACTCTTGACACAATTCTTTTGGATGCAGACCAGATGCTGCACAGTTGAAATAAAGAGATAGTATTCCAATAAGTGAATCATCACCAGCATATCATGCCAAAGATAAACACTTTATTGATAGAATACAAGAATGACTTACTTCTTGGAATTTGACCCTGAACACATTTTTATCATATCCCTGTAGCTGAAAATTCCAGGGAATGTATTGTCCAACATACAATACTGCAACAGGTGGTACCTTGAAATCTGGCACTTGAATTTACATAAGGAAGCTTGACTTGCAATTTGACCCTTATTGCCCCGCAAAATTCAACCTGCTTTGGCCACTTTTTTGAATTTTTGTACTGATATTTCTCAAGTTTACAAAGTTTCTTGCAATTCAACTGCATCAAAATTTGACCCTAGTTGTTTAGCAAATGATTAGGGTCACATTGTAAGGTAACACCTGTACTTTGAAGATCTTGCTGACATTGCTCCTCAAATGACAGAAAAAAACATTTCACAGTGCAAATAAGTTTGCTTAGTTCAGGATGAAACAGATCAGCAGACTCAGTGCATATAGAATGAGATAAAATGATACATCAAGAACAAACATGAAGAGTTTTATGCATGGATATGAATAAGGAATAAATGGTATGAGATAGAACTAATGGATTGCAGCACCCAAATTAATGAGTACAGTAGTACTGTATACAGGGTAGGCAAAAAAAAAAAAAAAGAACCTGCAGCAAAGTTTGCTATATTTGAATTACTTATCACACATTCCATTTATTCCTAAAAAAAGCTCTGCTGGAGAAAAGCAGCAGCTTAGTGGAATGAAAATTATTTGTTTCACTGCAGTATGTAAAACTACAGTATTTGGGAATTCTTTGAATATCTTTCGATCCAGTGAAAGTTTCTTACAGTACTGTGTATAAAATAATAATGGGCATGTTCGTGATGAAAAGTGAGGATATGAGGCAAAAGTAACACGAAATCCTCCATATATATATATTTTTTCTTCTCCGTTTTTCGTTTTCGCGTGTCTCACAGCAGCGAACACAAAAGATAAAAGTAGGCAATATTCAGCGATAGCCAAAAAACTTTTCGCACAAATAAAAAGCTGCCTTTGTCCCCGTCATCGCGTTTAAAAAAAAAAAAAAATCTCACATCGAATCCGCAGAGTTTTGATCCACTGCCTGGAATTAAGTCTCTCTCGTGTATCCAAACATTAACCCTCACCCGCCAATTTTTTTTTTTTTTCCGCAGCAAAGCCGTGCAGAAGATTAAAGGTTATACACCCAAAAAAGAAAAGAAAGAAAGCCACCGAACCGATGTTTTCAAAAAAAGAGCAGCCTCGGGCTCGCAAATCGTGTCAAAATTACCTCTCTCCCTTTCGAAAGTACAAATAAAAAAAAAAAGAAGAACAGGGCTCTCATTTGCCAACTTTTCAGCAGCAGCAGACGAAAAGTACAGCATGAGCCCCGTTCTTTCAGGTCGTCGAGTCACATCAAGCACAAGCGCATACACACACACACACACACACACTCAAGCTTGCGGTAACTGGATTTGAGATGAAGGCTGTTGATGATGCGTCTTCTTCTTTTTTTCTTCTTCTTCTTCTTCTTCCAATCCCAGCCGACCTATTGATGATCGGTGGTGTTGTTTCTTCCTTCCTTCCTTCAAATTTATCAATTATTCCCCTGCCTACAGCTTCTCCAATTAATGGATTGATTGATCGATCGATTTGTTTCCAAAAACATCAACAAGTGCCGGACGGATCATCACTAGGTCCACTTCTGCGCTGGCAGGTCCATTTCCACGGGGGCCTGAAGAATGCTCTTCGACACTGTTCTTCCTTGCGAACGGTAATCCGAGTTGACGAGCCGCACCAGCAGAATTACATTCATGACAATTATCACCGGTAACGCTGATGAAGGATACACAGAAGACAAAACAACGATATTAGATCAAAGTCCATCAGCATTGCTCCTGAATCTTGCGCATTCAATGAGGGGGAACAAACACCCTTCAAATCACGGCATTTTATATGAAGAATTTTAGGAAATTAGACGCGCCAAGGGTTGCCGAAATTGATCAATTATCGATGTCGCCATCTTTCATCAACAACTGCCACTTATTTTGGGATGACAATATGGAGGCTCTCCATGAAAATGGAGGGATTACCCATATAGAAGACATGGGGGCAACCCTTGGAATTTAATATGCCCCTTCAATTTGAACAATTCTTGAAAAAAAAAAAAGTTGGAATACAGTACAACAACAGAATATACGATATGCAGGCGCCACGTCTTTCGAGTTGAGAGCAAAAAGCTGCCAGAGGGTGACGTTCGCAGAAATTTCATGAAAAATATGTCAAACAGGGCTACATGTTTTATTCTGGTGCCAAAGAATTTTTTTCCTCAACATGATTGTTTTTCAGCTCAATCATACGCGGTTTCAATAATTTCAATGGCGAGAACTTTTGGTAGAGCCCTCGTATATTCAGGAAACCATGCGAAGATCCACAGTTTATCCCTGAAGCAATGTGAGGCCTCCGTTGCATGTCAACCAAACCACCCAGACTCTTACCTATGCTTCCCAGAGAGAAGGCTGTAGCTGGAATGACGTCCCTGTTTCGGAACAGCCACTGCGCCATCCAAACCAGCACGGACAAGCGGAATGTCAGAAATGTCCCTTTAATCAGAAAATAAAAGGAACGCATTCAAAAGACAACACGGAAAACTCGCATGAAAAAAAAGAAGGAATAGATTTGCTGCAATTCTCAAATCCCTGGAAAAAAGGAAACCTGAAATCGAAAATAAGTTTTCAAATACAAGCAGGGAAAGCTGCAGACATTGAGAAATTGATGCTGTAGCTAACCGTGATTGTCAGTAAGCAGAACCAAGAGGGTGCCTAAAAGAACCCCCCCTAACGTTAAACGTTCCCATCTAGTCTATGCAGATCAAATCAACCATTCGTTTTCTAGGATGAGTAGGGCTAGATGTCGCTCGCAGTCCAAAACCCAATTCAAAATATTGTATGAAGTACTTTACATGTAGAAAAAAGTTTGAAGAGGACATCCAGCTTTTATTTACTACACTGAACTGTAGCCATTGTCGCAGTAGAAAAGAATGCACAGGTCTGTGATCAGATTCGATGAGGTCAAGTCAGGCCAGGGTCAATAAGTGGACTCTCACCCAGGTTGACCAGGCTGTTGAGCCTGTAGACCAGGTTGTGCTTGGACACGCCCTGCAGCAGCATGAGCTGCCGCGCGTGCAGAAAGACCGAGTTGACCTCGGACAAGAGGGCCAGTTGGGCGTAGGGCACGTAGCGACCCGTGAAGACGGCCAGGCCGAAGCAGGCCAGGATGAACCCGTGGTGGATGAAGAGCTCGTTCCGCGTCGCCTTCTTGTCGTCGTTGAGGAACAAGTCCACCGAGTCCACGAGGAAATAACCTGCCAATGATCCACATTTTCAATCATCATCATCATTCAGCATCAACTCGTCCTTTTCTCCGCTGTCATCAGCATTCAGCACTGCTGCCAACTGCGTCAATCGCCGGCAACTTTATCGAGCACAGAAAACTCGACCACGAGACACATTTCATCAGACTTTGAAGGCGATTCAAATTGAAATAGGCTCGTTTTAATGTTTTCATCAGTACCATACAGTATCACCATATTGCATTTGCTCATCCGCATTTGGATGAAAAATTGAAGTTAAAAGGAGAATCTATCGTTACCTTGCATCAATCATTGCAATTCCGGAAAATAATATATTTGTCATCTTCAGCCGAAGACCTGAATTACTGTACAGCACATATATAGGGAGATCGTAGATTGTAATTTTCATATGTATATTACAGTTTCAGACGCTACTTTTTCCATTCGAGCTCTGCCAATTATTCAAGATCATTTAAGTTCTCTTTACTGTTTTTTTAAGCTGTAATTCGGGTTTTCACAAAAAGGCGCCCCAAAGGCGTATCCATAATTTTTGAAGCCCTTTTTTCCAGTCATATTTCGTGGATGAGAATGTGGCGGAATTACCTTGGGATACAACCCATTGGAATTATTTCGACAATTTCAAGAAGGACACATTGGGCTACATAGAAAAGTCTACGAAAAGGCGCCTGCCTCATGTTTTGTGGGAAGAGCAAAAGGCTGCCAAGGTGAATTTTGCAAAATAAAGAAAATTAAATATATGTGCCAAAAAGAACTGAATTTTTTGTTCTCATCGTTGTAAAGAATGATTTTCAGCTCAAACACATGCAGTTACAATTATTTTCCGAGAACATTTTACAAGACACGTCGTGCTGTACAGCAATATAAATAATTGGCACGGTCGCATTTTTCGGTCTAGTGACCTATACTGACCTAGGGAAAATGCCGCGAGTCCGTGGCCAAACTTGGTGAAGCCAAAGACAATGTTCTTGGCAGACTCCGGGTACCAACAGAACCTGCAAATGACCAAAATGCTTCAACACACGAAAGAGGAAAAAGTAACCCCTTCATAAACTCGCAGCAAGTTTATTCAGAATTGCCAAAAGATAAATAAATAAATAAATAATAAACGCGAGACTCACGAGAGAAGCGCGCCGGCGCCCGTGATGGCGGCATGCGTGCAGGACGTGGCGATGTTGGCCCACCGCCACCTGGCCCTAGCACTCGCGCTGCTCTTGGCCACGAATCTCGGGGCAGCCACCGTGAATTTCACGTGCAGGCCGTAGAAGAACGCGACGCCGAGCCCGATCCAAAGGGCGCCTATTTGGGCGCTCGGCGGCGGGCTCTCCGCCAACAACTCCATTATTCCTCCTTCTTCTTCTCCTCGCTACACTCCTCCAGCCCCTGCTTCTTCTTCTTCTTCTTCTTCCGAGGCCCGATCTCGCACCACGCACGACGACCGGATTTCTTCGCTCGTCGCAAGGTTCGTTTCACAAAAACAAAACGAAGGAAAAGAACGGCAATCGAACGCAAAACACACAAAAAGGAACAACTCAAATGCAACTAAAAACCCTGCGGACAAAGCAGAAACAAAAAGGAGAAGAATTCACCCGACACGACTCGGGGTTTGGCTTTTCGTCAAATATCATCATTTTCCCCAATCAATCAGAACAAGAATGCACGTCATTCGGTTGCTTGGCTAGAAGCAGCACGTCCGCTTCAATTTCAAAAACAGGGCCACATCATGCACTTGAAATCTTTCAAATCGCAGAAAAGTCTGTTGTCGACTTGGGAGCTTTGAAGTGAATGCAAAAAAGTATTCGAGGTGTGTCAAATCAACTCGGGGCTTCATCAGTGAACCAAGATATGAAGAAAATACCTGTATGGGTAAAAAGGAGGAATTTTGTCTTTTTAACCCCTATTTAAACGCACGACAAACCACAATGTTGACCTTAAATGTCATTATTTCACTGAAGCATCGAGTTGCTAACTTCTTTCTTTCGGATATCTGGACGAAAAAGGCTGTTTCATGTCATACCAAAATGAAAATAGCAAGAGGAGGTTCTAAAATTTATGTAGAAATTACTCGTGCGCGGGATAATCTGATCAAAATGATAAATGACAGCCTTACACAGTGTATAATTTAATTGAATAAGGTACCGTCCAAAATGCTCCAACAACAAGTGGATTAAAAATGCATTTATGCGTTGAGAAGAGTAAAAAAAAACAAACTAATCCTTCAGACAAAACAAAAATCGACTTTAGCTCAGGAGTTTCCACGCCACATTAGAAACTAAACCAAAAGAAAAACAGCTTCGATTCGCTCAAACCAGCCATTACGTACTGTACGCGCCTGTCAAGACCTATCCCAAGCCGCACCAACAAACAAACTTTTCTTCCGTTAAATGAAACCAAAAGAATGAATAACATTTTCAAAGACAATTTTTGAAACTGGATTTCGTCGCGTGTGCATGCAGCCTCGAGCCAAGCAATCCCGTTTGCGCAATGACTCGAAGAAACCGGGACACACGGGGGAAAGACTCGACATTCTCGTTACGTAACGCCAAACATTTCAACGCGTGAGATTGCGGCGTGAGTTTGCTGAAACCCTCCCCGGAAAAAAAAAATAAAGGAATCACAGACGTCGCATACAGAGTTTCGCCGGTCGTCACTCCACAGGTATTACACGTGATAAACAGGATCCAAAAGTGTTGGGGAGGAGATTACAGAGCCACCACAGGTACAGTACAGTACAGTACAGTATAACACAACCGTCTCCTTGGCTTTTTTCCTCCATCACCTCTTGACTTGAGAGGAGAGAGAGAGAGAGAAAAATAAACTGCGTAATGCAACCACTGAATTGGAACCACGATAAGCGTCAACGATAAGCAGAACGGAGCTCGATATTCACCGTCGTCAGTCTCACGCCGACATCACCTCGACAGATATCCGACAAAAGCATTTCGGGTGGGACTGGGAAGGAGGAAAAATACAAGATATCAGCGTATTTAAGCGACCGTAAGATGCACTTGAATTCCGACAACACGCATCTTAATTTCTCAACCTGTCCCCATCATTAAAAAAAACGAAAAAAAATCTATAATTCTTACTTGGATCAACAGACACATCGAAATACAGGATGGTCCAAAATATGCAAAAATTCTAGAAGAATAATATCTGCGTCAACTAAGCAAATTCTAATGCGGCAAATACAGACTCACTATTTGTTCTATTTTTCAAATGAAACTGACACTGCATGCGTCCAGCAAAAAAAAAAAAGGAGGGCACCACCAGACGCTTTCCCACATCTGAAATGATTTTCAGTTTTCCGCATAAAAATATTTGACATCTTTCTCTTGACGAATTTTCCCGCATCATGAAGGAGATTCCAATTTCGAAAAGAAGAAAAATTTGTGCAGACTTTTGTACCACCCCGTACACGAGACAATTTGAAGACCCCCATTGATTTTGGAAGCGTTGAATTCGACGGAGAAAAACAAATGCATCTTAAATCGACCGACAAATACACAGCTTAAGGAGACCTTTTCCTCTCTCTCTCTCATTCTCTCAAGCCTGCTGAGATTGCCACTACTACATTACAGTACAGGGTAAATGCCGTTCAGGCGCTGAAGCGATAGAGTCTTTCAAATTTCCGTATTTCTTTTCTTTTTGTTGGCATTCCAGGATGCGCAGAGACACAAACGCCGTTCACACTTCTCACTGCTCAAAAGGCACCAGCGAAGAATATCGTTGCGTCAAAAGCAAAAAAAAACAACACAAGAGAGCAGATTTTCTTCAAAAAAAAAACAAAACAAAAAACAGCGATATCGTCATCTACAGTTGGAACTATACCACCTCGCCAACTAGTCTTATTCAATTCGAAGTTAACAGGATCATCTACATCAAATTATTTTAATGGTCGCGTCGGTGCAACACTTATACACTCGCAGGTAGAAAATTGCCTCCTGTTTTCTCACATTTGAATGCTCAATCCGATCGTTCCTGTTTTTTTAATTTTTAGTTTAAAGATGTCAGATTTTGTTTCAAAACACAATAGGATCCAAACTTTTAAAGACCTCTGATGAATGAGAGAAACACAAGAAGAACGCGGGAAACCTTGCGACGAAAATTTTCTGGAATGAATGGGCTTCTTTTTTTTCCTTTGTCTTATTGCGAATCGATGGTGATATAAACCATCAGAGAGACATTTCATTTTCGCTAATTGACAAAGTTTTATGTTTAGATAATTGGAAAAATGACACGGAATTAGTTTCGAATTGAGAATCTTCTCGATCGTTTCAATGCGATGGTTCCAAAATTTCACGAGATATTGTAGAAGGAGTTCCACTTTTTCCGGCTCAGGGTATTCACAAGGACAAATCCAAGCTTTCAACACTTTCCCAAATAAGCAAGCAAGCACAAGCAGAGCGGAAAAACGAAAGCAAAAAATGGAATTTGACAAAAACTCGCCACAATGTTTCCGGATGAAAATGGGACGGCGGTTCAACAACGAGTATGCGTACGTACGTATACTCGAAAAAGCGCTGCTAATTCACTAACAACCCCAGAAAACAAACAAACAAACAAAGTAATTATCGACACGTGGACGCCATCAGAGCGGAGGAAAAAAAAAAAAAAAGCAAAATCCTGATTGGTTTCCTTTTCCTCCTCCTCCCCTTCTCCCGATTGATCCGTCGATTGGACGTTTTCTTGGCGTTTTTTGATTCCCAGACTCGCGATATTCAACTTCTACAAGTGATGCGTCATTCGTCATCTACTCTCTTCTCTTCTCTTCTCTACTCGTCGACGTCGTTGGTGTCACAGGACGAATACCGGTCCCCGGATCCCGACGACGCTGACGACGGCTCGTCGGCGTCGATGAATGGAAGGTTCTCGGGAGAGAATTCTTGGAATTGCTCGACAGTGCGAATGCCGATGGTCTCCATGAGTGCCTTGAAGGCGCCGGCTTCAGACGACATCAGATCCAGCGGAGCGCCAAATTCCGCAACCTGCAAAAAAAACGAAGAAAAAACATACAAATTTCCGATTGCCCCTTTTCAATTTCAAAAAGCCGTATAAAATGTAACAAATTGATACTGTGCGAGAATAAGCGGGGTAGAAAAAAAATCAAGAATGATATGAAAAACATTCAATTTGAAAATTCGGGGACTTGCAATTATGAGCACGCTAACACAGTAATGTACTTGAAGATGATGGCGAGTAGGGCAAATTGTAATTTGGGTTTCTTTTTAAAGTACGAATCCTATTCATGTAAAACAAAATTATCGAAATATCCCACATACATCAGGGCTGAACATTTTAATTCACCCGGAAATGCGCGAAAAAAAAAAAATTCCAGTAACACTTGACTGCAACTTTTTTTTCCCAGCGGGACCTACGATAGGCACAATAATCCGAGAGGTCCTTTTTTTCAATTCTGCCACATTAAAAAAATAATAATAATACTGTAATAAGGTTCTCCTGCGGAGAAACATTGAAATTCCCAAAATAGTTTTGGTTGACTTGAAAAAAAAAAGGAATTGATTCGCCTTTGACTCGCTTCTCCATCATCGAAATAGGGCAGAACCAAATTATTTTGAAAATAAAATATATATATATACAGTACATAAAATTTGGAAATTTCTTCGAAGTAAAAATTGTCTTCAATACGCATGCCTCCATATTCTTTGAGGTGACCAAAGCTAAAATCCACCTAAAAAAAAAAAAAAATACCGACACGTACTCTCGAAAAATCTTCTCCAAGGGGCTGCTAACCACTGAAATATGCGACAACACTGGAAAAAAAATCCACGCTTGCAAATTTTCTCTCGGCGCAATTGCGCAATTTCGATGTGCAACCTGTGGTCAAACAAGATCCGCGTCATTCCCTGATGGTGATCATACCAGTACTTTTATTTATTTTTTTCACAGCAGAAAAAGCCAAGTTAAGTTGGATATGGTGGAAATGAAAGAGATTTGAAAGGTGAAACAAAAGAAGCAAATATTCCAGAGCAGGAAACTCAAAAGGACAAGAAAACTTGCCCTTTGTTAGAAATGTATTCATTCCTTCTATTATCGCAGGAAGCCAAAAGAATAAAAGTTGGATATCGCCAAAATCAACGGAATTTCAAAGAGAAAACAAAAGAAGCGAATATTCTCCACCAGGAGGAAACTTGGCAAAGAAAACTTGTCCATCGTCAAGTTGACTTCCCCCACCAGTTTCCACCGGCAATTTCTATTGATTTTCAAAACCCTCCCCCACTTTTTCAGAGGTATATATTCCTGCCTATAAAAAGGTCGCAGTGCTCAGTCGTGACAGTTCCTCTAACCAAAGTGTGTGACAAACTGTTTGGTGGAATCCTTCATCGGGAGTGAATCTCATCCAATTTCCCCGTTAAGTCGAACAAATTTCCGCGTGTGAGAAGACATTCTTTGGTTATGATTCCAGTGAAAATAAATATCGAGCATTTGAATTCATGTGATGAAAGACGCGAAGAAGTTAAAAAGGCTGTGATACGCGAATAACGAATCGAAAATTTCCAATAATCGTTTAAAGAAAATATTGCGTCCGTTTCGTTGATTAGTTTGCGTTTGTTGCGCTAAAGTGTTGAGAAACACGCCAACTTTTTCGATATTTTTCAGAGCAATTCTACCAAGCCTTCGATTTTCGTGATCCAAAATATTAGCATACGTGTTGAAGTCAGTGAGGAGTTAAACTAAGCTTAACACATATATGTATATATTTGGAAATTTCTGGGCAGAAACTGGGAAGTTGAATTGATGAGGACAAACCTTCTTGGTCGAGTTAAAATCTGCTGTAGAATTTTTGCACTCAACATAGAAAGAAAATATTTATATATTATGTTGAGTGAAAATATTCTACAGCAGATTTTAACTCAACCAAGAAGGTTTGTCCTCAGCAATTCAACTTCCCAGTTTCTGCCCAGAAATTTCCAACATTGTTTTTTTTTCAGTTTACTCATCTTGCTATAAAAGAGTTTAATTGTTCAAGCCCAAGATGACTTGGAAGCAGTCCCATCACTTTTTTGCCTTTTACATCTTCCCCCTTTTTTATTGATGGACTTGTTTTGTAGATTAAACTCTCTCCTTACAGTTTCGAGCTGTGAGAAAATGGCCAGTGTCTTCTGAAAAGTGCATATAATTTCTTTTATTTTTAAATTCCCCTTCAATATTTTTCATAATTGTTGGATGAATTCCAAATTACCCTTTTGGTTGATGAATGAAGTTAACATTTTGAATGAAGGTACAGGAAATGGGATGTTTTGGGGGATATTATGTTAGGCTATAAAGAATAATTATTTTGGTCCCTAGAATTTCAGAAATTTCCATCAACTGATAGTTGAATGGTATAAAGTTCAAAAATTCGACTAGTACACTAAGCCTTGAGTTTGTACTAGTCTAAATTATTTTGAGTCTTCTCATTTTTAATGCTCAGATCAATGGAACAAAATGTGCAAACGCTTTTTACACGCATTGCAATAATAGATTTTAGAAAATAAGCTCTGGGGCCCTCAAGTGGCTCACCAAAGGGTGATAAAATGGAAAATCAGGGCTTGCTCAGAAATGGGATGATTGTTCGAAAATTCAAATTTTTTTTCATGTCCCACTGACTGGCTGCAGTAAGCCTTCAATTTGAAGTTTCTTTTCTTTAAAATATCCCCTTTTTCTATTCGGCCCCAATTGACCAACACCTAAAACAAGGCGAAAAAACAAGTCATAACAGGATTTTTCATTTTCAATTTTCCTTGAAGAATGGACTCCTCGGCAAAAAAAAAAAAACAAAAGGGGAAAATACAAAATGTGATGTGCAAGTCAAAATTGGTCAGTTGGAAAAATTGTCAGTGGATTTTTCGATATTCGCAACTATTTGTGCATCTTTGAGGAAGAACTTATGCATATAAAATTTGCTTCACTTAACGCTTCTCTTCTTTTTAAATTAATAATTTTATCCGACAAAATGAAAGAGGAATCCAAATTCTCCAATTTTGTTCAGATTCCTTCATTTTTTCAGGAGGAAAATGATAGTTTGCGTCATTACCTCATTTACATTTTACTTTTTTCTCCACAGATGAATGATGGCTGCTGCTGTAAACAAGACCAAGGAAGAAGCGGACGCCAGAGAAGATTTTTCTGAAGGACGTGTTTTTTAAGTCTTGTGAGTCATCTGCGAATACTTCATTGCAGCTGGGTGAAACCAAACCTCCCCTATCTTATTAACCCCTTTCTAGCAATCTTCAACTGTACACTTAATTACAATTTTAAGAAAGGTTCTTAATTATACACACCCCATTCAACACTTCTCAATGTCCCTACAACTATTCTCCTCAAAAGATCTGAAGTTCATTTTTCTTACCCTTCATGAAAAATCACGGGAGTTGTGCAGGATTTCTTCAAAGCTAGACTCTTGAAGGAATTGTAAGTTTTGAAAGCAACTGCATTTCAGCCAAACTCCATGATCATTTACAAAAAGTGAACCAGAAAAAGAAATTGTTGAATCTTTCATCTTTTGCAAGTCACCCAGCTTCATTCAGCTGCAATGCAAACTTATTGGATAACTTCGCAGGTCTTTCAAAAATTCAAAGCCCCATTTTTTTGCGCAATTGCATTCTATTTTTGTTTACATTTCTTGCAGACATGTCTGGATATTTCTCGAAAAATCTGATAATGCCTGCCTGGCAAATAAAAGGGCAATTTGTTTAAATTCCCTCACAAATTTGAGAAAAAGCAATTCAAAGAATGCATAATTCCCCCGCGTGGAAAAGTGTCGGTGGAAGTTATGGACTGTGAAGCTAGCATTGATAATAAAAAAAAATATTTTGCCTCAAAAAAATTGAATTCCATTGAATCCAAAATTGCATGTTGCAACAGTCAAACATCATTACACGGTGGTGACTGATGCATCAAATTTATTTGCTGTGGCATATGAAATCTAGAGATGACTGACAAATTTTTGAGTCACCTCTAAAATGCCACAGCTATATGACCCATTGAAAAGACTGCCCCAAGAGTCTTGAAAAATTCGAAAATTTGCTCAGAAAAGACAGCATGAAAACAACACAAGTGCAGTGAAGTTGGCAATTGCAGTCGTAGTTGGGGGGATGATGCGGAACAAAAACGTTTACGCCGAACTTGTGGTTTATCGCTTCTCAATGGAATGACTTGTCTCCAAATTTTAATTTGGGTATGGCACTCTGTCCATGCGCAAGGGATGACTCATGCTGAGGCATTTTGTTGCTCCACATGCATTTGAAACCAACGAAAGCTGCTACGTCATGCCCCACCCACTCACTTTGTTGGCTGTCCGGTGACAGAATTGTCTTATGCCTGGTGACAAAATTGTCCCTACAAACGAAAACTGGTGACAGAATTGTCTTGAAATATGAAAAACTGAGCAAAACCTCTATAGGGTTGAGAGATGCAGGTGTCCACATCTCTTAACCCATATGCTGCAACAGGATCTCTTCAGATGACTGCATTCATAAGTCATTTGTGACCTGAAGCATCTGCATTATTTCCCATCACTGGAAACCTCTTTGGGTTCCAATAAATTTGGTGGGAAAGAGGGAAGGAGCTGGAAAAGCATGATCTCTTCAGATGACTGCATTCATAAGTCATTTGTGACCTGAAGCATCTGCATTATTTCCCATCACTGGAAACCTCTTTGGGTTCCAATAAATTTGGTGGGAAAGAGGGAAGGAGCTGGAAAAGCATAAATTATTGAATTTAACGTTAAATAAAATGAATTAATATAATGTCTGAAATGTATGTAATCTTGAACGAGTAGCTTTTGGAAAATTTCAATTGTAAATGGCAAATGTCAAGGATTGAGCAGCTAACTTCAGACGTGTGTGATATGACTCATCATGCGATGCTTGCAGTTGGAGGTGGGCTAGTGTACCGAGTTGAGAAGGAGGGGCTGAAGCCTGTGATCTCTTCAGATGACTGCATTCATAAGTCATTTGTGACCTGAAGCATCTGCATTATTTCCCATCACTGGAAACCTCTTTGGGTTCCAATAAATTTGGTGGGAAAGAGGGAAGGAGCTGGAAAAGCAAAAATTATTGAATTTAACGTTAAATAAAGCGGATTAATATAATGGCTGCAATGTATGTAATCTTGAACGAGTAGCTTTTGGAAAATTTCAATTGTAAATGGCAAATGTCAAGGATTGAGCAGCTAACTTCAGACGTGTGTGATATGACTCATCATGCGATGCTTGCAGTTGGTGGTGGGCTAGTGTACCGAGTTGAGAAGGAGGGGCTGAAGCCTGGGTTTTTTTCATTTTTTGGAACCTTGTTGAGAGGGGTGCTTGCCATACCTTGCATGGAATGGGGCCTCTTCCTTCATTGTCCAGACCAATGGTTGGTCCAGAAAATGGTTGGCCTAGTGTCTTGCTGAAGTCTCCTTTTTTTCAAATCAAGTACATGAAACCAACTAAGTGAAAACTGCCTGGTCAATATATGGATGTATCACATATGCAGGTTGCATATGCTGCTTTTTTTCTCTTGATATTTGTTTGAGGATTGATAATGTAATGGGGTCTATATTTGATTGAAAGATGATTGATGTGAGTTCATGACTACTTGTCAAGCAACTTGGCAGTATACTTGATGCTGCATCAGAAGGGTATATACCTAATTTGCTTAGCATGTGTGTCTGTTCATGTGCATGCATGCTTGCATTTTGGGTGGGAGGGGAGGAGAGGGTGGGAGGGATGGCCAAAAATGTCATGATGGCCATGAGATCAAAAATAGAGCTGTTTCAGGATCTATACAGAGAATGTATATCATCAGATGACTGACTCTTTGAGTCATCTGCGACCTGAAGTAGCCACAAGAAAATGTTGGGGGGAGGGAAGGGGGGGAGAGAGAGAGAGAGAAAGAGATTGGAGGTTGAATGAAAGAATGGATGAGGCAGCATCCAGATGGACATGGCACATGCTGTGGCTGAAAGTTATGCAGAGGTGGCTGACTATTTCTTGAGTCATCTCTAACAAACATGCCACAGCTAGAAAGTCTTTTGAAAAAAGACCATGTCCTAAATTGCTCAGATGAGACAGCAGGAAACCAGATAAGCAGTGGGGTTGGCAATTTTGGTGGAAGCAGTTGGGGGGAGGGATGCAAAGCAAACTGCCAAAATTGTCCTGCCACACCACTCTTTTTGGTTTGACTGCTGTCAGGTGACAGAATTGTCTGAAAGCCTGGTGACAAAATTGTCCCAACAAACAAAAAACTGAGCAAAACCTCTACTGATGACTTGAAAGTTGCGAACTCAAGGGTTGGAGATGCAGGTGTCCCATCTCTCAACCCTAATGCTGTTTCAGGATCTCGTCAGATGGCTGACTTTTCCCGTTTCAGTCATCTGAGACCTGAAGCATCTACATTATTCCCAACTCAACAAACAAAAATATTTTTGGCGAATGAAAAATTGGGAGGGCAGGGGGGAAAAAAGTCTGAGAACCTAAATGTGCTTGCTGTGGCTTGAAACAGCAACAAGCACATTTCTCATGTGAATCATCCTTCTTAATTAATGTTCCTTTCAATATTGATTGCTGTAGCTTGCTTTATTTATCAAACAATCGATGATTCATACGAAATATCTCTCCAATAAATCATTGGGTCATAAATTAACAGTAAATTTTCATAGCTTTGAAAAATGTCATCAATTACCTGCAGTGGGTTTTTCCCCCCGGGAGAGATTGAAGATGACTGACTCAAGTCAGGCTATTCAACAATGTGAGTCCCATAAGCTTTGATGCGAGACATGAAAGAATGCGGGATTTAATCTATAACAAATCTCAATTTTGCAGAAGGTTCGGAACTCAAAAGCTTGGGCACTTGTTCAAGGCAAATTTCTCGTATCAAATTTGCAAGCCATTTTCTGCACAAAAATGACATCTATTACAAATAGTAAAGATCTTTTGCTTCAATTCAAGCTCCGTAAAGACGCCCCAATAAACGACCAAAATTCGCAAAAACCAATTCCTTCTAAAAAAAAAAATTCTGACTGTATGAAATTGAAAGTAACAATAAAACGCCATCTAGAAACGGTATTATTACTCCAATCATCTTCGAAAGTCCGCAATCAAATTTCTGTAAAAAGTTTCCAAATTGAAAAGCATTGAAACAAAAAATGCAATTCTTGCATAAATTACATTTAGCATATGTGCCCGTCTCAAAATTCTTTAAAAAATTAAAACTTTTTATCCTACATCAACCCCCAATAAACCGCCACACAAATTTTTACTTTGAAATTTTAGTTGAAAAATTTGCACAACTTCCTTTCCAGCAAATGAACACAGCGATGTGACATGAACATTTTTTTTACACGCCGGGTGACAATAGCATAATTTTAAAGCATACTCAAATTATTTTGAACGGTTGATACTCATACAATTTAATCTCGTCAATATAGCATCGTGTAAGTTAGTTAGCATTTTGACATCCTCCCACATAATTACAACGCATACTTTTAACACTTTGATTATATTCAACTTACTTTATCCTCCTCTCAAAAGATCACCTCTGTAGTGAAACAGACAGGTGAGCGCTGGAGGTAAGCATCAATTCTGATGGGTAAAATGAAAACTACAAATTCCAACCGTCCTTGAAACTCTAGCAACAACGATACCCACAAATTATAAAACTGCGAATAAAACTTGATCACAAAAAAATACGTGCTGAAGTTCGAATATATAAAAAGTCAAAAATACATCATATAAATTTACACAAATATGGCAAAACAAGTTAATTCTGTTACGAATATTCCCTTTTCACTTCAGGGAAAAATTGCAAAATTGAAACAAACCCTTTTTTGTGGAGGAAAAAAAAACAAATTGAATTGATACATTTAAATTATGCTACACACCGTTCAATATTCTGTAAAATAAAAACATATATTTTTCCATCGTATCGTATTCGCAATATCCCCAGTTAGAGTAAATAAATGTACAAGATGTATGTGAATTGTAAAACCCCTTATCTGTACGTAAAGTTGATCAAATGAAATAAACATCTCAATTTGTCAAACCTGTTATGCAAATCACACTAATCACACTCGCAATTTAAAACATAATACAGTTCCAAACAATATTTTATACTGCTACCTTTTTTTAAACCGTGGAATGACAAACATATATTGAACAACGAAACAAACGACATATTACCGAATGTGTCCAATGTTATCAACTTAATCTTAAGTTTTATAGATTTTCAGAAAAATTTTGAATTAGAAGTGTGAACTATCTTCATTTATCCGTTCAACTAAATCAATTTTTATACGCGCACGAGGAGGAAAATTCCTCTTGAACTTGATAAAAATTTTCATCCAACAAATTGTTGAACCAAGCACAACATTTTAAAAAAATTATTATTGAAAATTTTTTATTGAATCTCTTTTAATTCTTGTAAATACCTTCATCACAAAATCTTTTCAAACTTCAACAAATTATTCAAGTAAAAATTTATAAAATGCAATATTTTGCAGTGAACATAATTTCATGTGTTAATGCGATGAAAGCAAAAATTGAAAAAATATAAAATAGAATTTAGCTCTTTGAAGAGTGACACACAATCAACAATTCAAATTTAATTTTTTGGCTTTCCCTTTTATTCTCCATACCCGTTCCAAGGCCAACGACATATTCAATGAACACAACTCAATCACCATCATATTTTTCAATGCGTCAGCTCCTTCATCCGAATCTGGTTCAAGGAAAACAATTCATCCATATCAAATCCCCAATCCACAAAATTGGATAACATTTTATACAAACAATCCTAAACTGTAAAAAATTAATTTTTCAGATAAATGTGTAGTTGAACAAAACGCCATCAGATTTTGTCAGGTAACGAACAGAATCAGGTACACATTCAAATTCCACAATGAAACGTCATTAAAATCAACAATTTGTCTACTATACTTTGAAAAATTTATAAATCAGACACAATTTCTAATCCATAAATGGGGAGAAAAACCGTTTTTCAATCAATTTTCATTATCGGCAATGAACTTTGATTTTCCTGCGCATAGAAAAAAGCAAATGAAAATTTTTCCAAAGAAAAAAAAAAAAACCCCCACCTTCTTTTTTTTTGTGCCAAAAAATGAGCAAATGATATATTTTATATAAAAAAAAAACTCACCGTTCCGCGATCCATGACAAGAATCTTGTCATAGTGCAACACAGTGTGTAGCCGGTGAGCGATCGTGAGCACTGTGGCATCGACAAACGTGGTGCGCAGAGTTTCCTGAATCAGCGCGTCCGTGCGCACGTCCACCGACGCCGTTGCCTCGTCCAGCACCAGAATGCGACTCTTCTTGAGCAGGGCCCGGGCCAGGCACAACAGTTGCCTCTGGCCCACAGACAAATGAGCCCCGGTCTTCTTGTCATCCCCACCAATGACCGAGTCCAGTCCAGCTGGCATGCCCGCAATGACGGGCTTCAAGTGGGCCTGGTCCAGCGCTTGCCACAGGGCCTCGTCCTTTTCCGAGGCGGACGGGTCCAAATTGGATCTGCCAGAATATGAATTATCGTCATGAAGAAGTCAGTCCGTGAAATGGAATACAATACCAACAAAAGAGCAAAAATAAATTGCTGCCCAACATTCAGAAAAGCAAGAATTACGGCTTTGTTCTGAAAAGCGTCAGAACGTAAAGATCCGAAACATCAAAATACTCTCGGGTATATACATATTCCAGCAAAAGATTTCGGAGAAAACATAGATACTGTAATACAGTTTCTCACGTTGAAAATGTCCTTGAGAGAAAAAGAAAAAACGAGCGTCGTCCAAGTTGCGCGATTCTCATTAGAAAAAGCTTCGTCACATTCAAAAAAAAAAGAAAGAAAAAAACAAGAAGAGAAACCAAGCGCAACCTGATGGTTCCTCTGAAGAGCGTCGGATCTTGTGGAATGACAGCGACACCATCTCGGAGTCGTTTCAGCCCAACCCCTCCAATATCAACCCCATCAACTTCTATGCATCCAGATTCCGCCTCGATCATTCTCAGCAAAGCATAGATCAACGACGACTTTCCTTGAAGGGACAATATGAAAGAGAAAAAAACAAAAAACAAAGCAAAAAGACGGTTTCAAGGTGCAATTAACCCAAATGCCCGTTGGCAAAAATTAACGACAAACCTGCGCCAGTTCGACCGACGATTCCCACTTTCTCTCCAGCTTCCACCAGGAAATCAACGTCGTTCAGAGCAAAAGGTAGGTCAGGTCTGTAACGACAGCAGAAATGACGGAACGCAACGCGACCCTTTTCGGGCCACTTTGGATCCAGTTCCGAGTCACCGATGGACGTCGAGGGAGACTCTTGAGGAACATCCTACAACGTCCGACAAATATCATGAACAAATCACGAACTTGAAACCGACAGTCGCCATATACTGTACCTCTATGTACTCCACCATACGCTCCACGGAAGTCATCCTTGCTT
Organism: Notodromas monacha; assembly: GCA_905338405.1. Classification (NCBI taxonomy): domain Eukaryota; kingdom Metazoa; phylum Arthropoda; class Ostracoda; order Podocopida; family Cyprididae; genus Notodromas; species Notodromas monacha. Next base: position 110,828 of record CAJPEX010000230.1, on the reverse strand, counting down.
GGAATTCGGATTTCACTCTCAGCAAAAATGGCAAGAATCCGCAGGACTGAAAAAAAAATTAACAAAAATAGATTTTTTTTTCTCAATTTACAGCAAGACCCATGTCTGTTCTCTTTTCAAAACTTCTATTTACAGTAGCTTGTTTCAAAAATGGAATGATCGTCACGATAAAACTTGCAGCTAATAACTTTGATGCATCGCGTATGGGGATAAATTTTCATTCGAAAAAGAGTTTCCATGAGGATTTTCGAAGAACATCAGCAAATGTAAACCAGCTGAAGAGACTGCAAAATCAAAAGGCTTCGTGGAGTATGTGCTAGTATTTTCAACTCTCAATATGAAGGTGATCCTCATCATCCACGTTTGTGGTTCAGCCAATTCTGGCAACCAGTCAGAAAACTTCCTTTCAAGGTAAAAACTTGAGAAAATTCTACGTGAAAATTAACGTTTGCTTACATCGAGAAGGGCCAAATACAGTAATTGCAAAAATTTGGATCGGAAATGTTTGCTCTCAAAGCGTAATTGTCCCGCCTCGACCAACCTGAAAGACGTAATTGAGCGCAACACCGGCCACAGCCGTCGTCTGTCCGCCGTCACCGAGAACTATAATCAAACTCGTGGCCAGAATCGCAATATTCCCCAGCAACTCCAGCCGACACTGGAACCAACGCGACGTGTGTCGGTACAACAACACTGCTGACGTGTGGCGATTCACCAGTCCAGAAAACCTAATCGTCATCATTCGACACGGAGCGTTACAAAAATGCAAATCACAATCGTTAAAGCATTTCTCTTGAAGAAACGGCTCACTTGTCCATAAACTCCGTCTCCTTCTCATACGAGTGAATGACCGAGAGCCCAGACACAGTCATGTCAATGTGCTGAATAATGACGGACCGAGTCACGTTGTCCACTCGCTTCACTTCGCGCACCCCGACATTTAGCCAGTAATCAAACGCCAGGAACAAGACTGCGGAGAAATTCAAATTATTCAACAATCCATCAGAGGAACTCGAGGAATCTTGTGATTCAACCAATCGGTGCGTTTCACCTCAAGTCCTGAAACTCTCTGATTTCGCTTCTTTTTTCTTCACCAATTTATCTTTGATTGCATATCTGTCATTTTAAACATTTTGCTTTGATTCACATTACTGTATCTAGGTTACCTTTCGGTCAGCAAATTACACTTTGAATTCGAGCGACAATTGCCTGAAGTTCCCAAGCAGGGATGAGATTTCAAAGATATTTCTTCATAAGGAGACCAGAAGCGACAATTTCGGGAAATGGACATAGGCAAACGACCATAATACTTTGTAAATCTGACATTCAAGCATTCCTTGAGTAGGAATGTTGCATCAAGTAAAACCTAACAATGCGCTAATTTGATCTAATGTCGCAGCAGGTAGCCGTCTTGAAAAAAATAATAAAGTAAAATACAATACAAAAAAAGCCTAGTTCAGGTTGTACAGTACTCAAAAGGAGACTAGATGTGAGAAGACCTAACTGACCAATCAATCAAACAAGCAAACCTAGAATGACGCAAAACGGCGCCGTGAAGTAGGCGTAGTCGAAACAAATGGCGACGAGCTGCAGGAAAACGTTCAGGATCCCTTGCGTGACCATGCTGCACAGGAATGGCATCCTCACGTCCACTGAAACGATGAGAGTGTCAACCACGAGAAAAATCCTACAGTATTGTATTTCAATCCACTGACTGATGGGAGTGAAGGTCAAATTTGAGCCAAGACAATCGTTTCGCCTCCTTGCAATATTTTCCTTTCGGATCTCTTCAAAATTTCTGCGCAATATATTATGACATTTCTGAGAATAGCACAGTGATTGAATTGAAGTTTGAAGATGCACTCTCTTTTCGGATTTTACTTCAATTTTCGCCTCTGCCCTCGCATTTTCAAAAAAGCTGCAGTTGGTCTGAATGCTACCGAATTAAAATGGTGGAATGCTTACATTCATCTACATCTCGGGAAAACCGATTCATGATCCTCCCAGTCGGAGTGGAATCAAAAAACGACATCGGCGCACGAATAATGGAGTTGAGCATCTCCTCGTGCAACTTGGATGAGGCCACAAGCAGCTGTCGGCACATGACGTACCCTTGGGCCAAACCTGAATAAAAAAAAAAAAGAATCAACCAAAAAATTTAAAGCTTTAATAGCAACCAAAATTCTTTAAACAAACACACGCACACACAAACACAACACTCAAAGAAGAAAAAAAAAGAAAGAGAATATAAACACGTCAATCAACATTGCGGCACAAACCTACTAAAATCACATTGGCAGCCAAGGCAGTCAGCACAATCCGGTAAATGTGCGTGTCCTCTTCCAACGTCTGCCCGTCCTCCCCGCCGATCGCCGAGTCGTCGATCCAGAGCTGCAGCCAGCGCGGGATGACGATCCGCGCCAAGCAGTAGGCCAGCACGACGATCATGCACAAAGTGGCGGCGCAAACGTTGCCCCAACGGCGGTAGTAGCTCCAGTAGGTGTTCATCGTCACGCCGCCAGTGGCGGATGTTTCTTCGCCAATCAACTGGCCGCCGGTTCGGTCTCGATGGATCGAGTCTCCAGCGTCCGCTTCTCCACCGCCGCCTCCTGTTGCAGCTCGGCGGGACTCGGCGCCGCCCTTCAGGCCTCGGGTCCTGTCGTACTTGACCAGGCTCATGAAGCGGCCTTCAGTGTCGGCCACCAGGTCTTCGTACAGACCCTCGCTGGCGATCCTGCCGCCTTCCAAGTAGTACACGTAACCACATTCTTCCAGCAGCTGCCAACGACAAGCGACAAAATGAAAAGGCTCGTGTTCCGACATTTTCAAAATGAAATTTTAAAAAAACTGTATTTCGAAATAAATATGGGATATCCTAAAGCTCTTTTGGAACACGCAAATTTAGGTTATTTAAAAAAAAAGTATTGTAGGGCCAATGTCCACGTCGTAACATGAGAAGAGAAGCTTCAGCTGGTCATCAAACTTGAAAATCCGGAGAAACGTGCAAATAGGTTTTGAGCATTCCGGCTTCGAGCAATTTTTCAAACACCCTCGAAATTGTTATCGTTACTTCAAAGCACTTCCTAATTAAGCCCCAACGGAAATGCGAAGCATGAAATGAGTGCACAGTTCCCAACTACAGCGCATTTATTTGTGTTGCTGTTGTTTGACAGCGTTTATGAATTTTCAACTCAGCAACCTCGTACAGTATTTTGGGAAAAACGTAAACTCCTGCTCGCCAACTCCGCATCTTCAAGTTTACGGCAAACCTTCCAAGAGCTTTAAAAACTGCGCAGCCACTTTCACGTAATGTACACTACAGTACTGTATTTTCAAATAATAATAAAAAACAGTTGACGAACTGTTCATCACGACAGCATAATCATCCAAACTTGATAGGAATTGAGCAAAATAATCCAAAAATGTACCTGCAAGGAATGTGATGCAAGCAGCACAGCTTTGCCTTTCAACAGCCCTCGGATGCACAACGCAAAAATGTCCCGAGATACTTCCGGATCAACAGCACTAAGACAATCATCTGCATAAAACGTGGGAATCCAACTGTTACTCACAAGTCAATTAAAAAATGAATAAATTAAATATACCATCAAAAACCGGTTATTTCACCTTGAAACTTAATCTACCAACATTTTTTTTTGGAAAAAAAATTCTATACCAAGTGCGTCATGTTCGGAAAGAAAAATTCTGAGTTAAGATCTCAAGGGTACCAAATGTATACAGAAATTAACCAAAATGTTCTTCAGTCATCGCCCAAAAAATCACGAATGCTTTGCAAGTCGCATTCAAAAATCAAAACAGAGCAAATAGAAAAATTTCAAGTTCGTTCGAATAAGACTAGACGAAAACAGCGAAATTCGCATTCACGAAACTATTTAGTCTTCGGATCACGACAGGTGGAAAATATCTTTGCAATCCAAAAAAAGTGCAATACCAAAAAATAAAAAAATAATAAAAAAAGACAAGACTCATACCCAATAAATAAATATCTCTGTCGGCGTACACAGCCCTCGCCAAATTGACCCGCTGCTTCTGCCCTCCGCTGAGATTCACTCCCCTCTCGCCAATCTCCGTCTCGTCGCCGTTGGGCAACGAGTCGACGTCCCGCTGCAAGCAACACGCCTCCAACACTCGCTCGTACCGTTCCGCGTCGTAGTCCAGCCCGAAAAGAACGTTCTCACGCAAGGTCGCGTTGAAGATCCACGGGGTTTGCGACACGACGGCGATTCGCCCGGAAATTCGACGGCAATTCTCGCTCTTCACCTCACGCAACTGCGAAAAGTAAATATACAGTTTAAACAATGGACTGTCTTCAAAAGGCTTTCCTTTTTGAAACAGGTAGTTGTGTGCAAATATTTGCAAATGTGCCGTAAGAGAGTGCGTGTGCAAGCAATGTAGCGTCCACGTTTCGCGTCATGTTTTCCTTCCGAATTCATTGGAAATTATATATACCATACTTCTTCGTTCTCCTGTTGATCAAAAATTATGAAAAAAAAAA